>OMKP01058091.1:5997-17923 GCA_900302375.1 Bathygadus melanobranchus | reverse complement strand
GCAGAAGTGATTTTGGCCCACGCCGACACAGAGGGTGTCACAACGTCGGAAGTAGAGCCCGAAGCATCATCTCCTCAGAACTCTGCTGAAGAGGAGGTCATGTCTCCCATTAAAGTATTCTTTACAACAGGAATCTTTTCTAGTCTACGGAAAAAGAATAAGTCAGCAGAAGAGGAAAAACTGACAAATGAGAAAGAATTGGTAGACATGGTTAGACAGGAAAAGGCTGGGACAGTAGACTTGGAAAAAGATCAGGACTGCACAAGTGCTGAAAGAGCTGTGGTTGAGGAAAAGCAGAAAACAGAAGAAGGAAATGAGGAGGCCATACTCGAATCAGCCCTGACAACTAATGGTCATGGAATCGGAGAAAACCTCTTAACTGCCAATGAGGAACTACTCCATTCTCAAGAGAAGGTACAAGTTCCAAGTAGCCCGTTACAACGTTTGATTTCTGGGACTAACTTCAAGAAAGTCTCCACAAAGCAGCGAGGGAGGAAGAAATCATCGGACTCCACTGAATGCGTTTCCGACCATTTGCAATCGTCAGTAGAGTCAGCCAAGAGTACAACAGAAGAAAGCCCTGCAGTGGCTCCAGAAGAGGAGAAAAAGTCAGAGGAAAGTGCCTGGGAGTCGTTCAAAAGACTTCTGACTCCTAAAAAGTTCCAGAAAAGTTCAATTTTGAGCAACGAGGAGGCCATCGTATCAACGACACCGGAGGAACCAAAGCTAAGCGAGGGAGAAGAAATAGCAGATGCAGGCGCAGAGGAGAGCAGGAAGAGGAAAGACTCGATCGTTTCATGGGACGCGCTCTTGTGTGGTTCTGGAAGAAGGAGTAGAAAAAGTTCCAATACTGATGAACAGAAACCTAAAGCTGAGGGAGATGATAACAGACCAGCCAGTGAATCGAGACATGCTACAGACCTGGACAGTTCTCATGAGATAGATGATAACTTAGCCTCTTCCCCTGAGCAGGGAGGAAGTCCCTCCGAGGACGAAAGGTCAACATGGAAATCCTTCAAACGTCTGGTCACCCCAAAACGGAAATCTAGGGATGGGGAGGAAACCAAAGAGCATACCTCTGATAGTGAAATAATCCAGGATGAATCATCATTTTCATTAAAGAAATTTCTTCCTGGATGGAAGAAGAGGAGGCCTTCTGAAAAGCAAGAGCAAGTACCTTCAGATAAGCCAGAAAGAGAAGAGCAATCAGACGAGGAAGACTCTGAGACACCAGCGGTGATTCCATTGTCCGAATTTGACCTACCCGAGACAGAAAGTCAAGTAAAAACACTGGCAGTGATAGAAAGCCAAACACCTGACGCTGAAGACCATGAAGGGCAAGAAGAGGTCACTGGTCACCCAACTGAAGCAATTGTCATGAGTGATAGCACCCCTGGATTTCCTAAAAACACTAAAGACACTGAAACTGCCATAGAAAATCCGACATCTACGACTCCTGCTTCCATGGATGAAGTGGACGATCTGACAGAGTTTATCAGTAAGCTTCAACAGCTCAGTGACATCCCTGAGGAAGGTCTAATTGAGGAGAGTGTAGCCTCGCCTGCTTCATTTGCTGAGGATGCAGCAAGAGACGACACTATAGCAGATATAATAGAGTTCACATCTGAGGCTGTTACTGCTCCAGAGCCCGTAGATATTACAGCAGAAGATGAAACAGAGATGGTTTCAGCAGCATCCCAATTGGCTGACTCTTCAAAAACATCTGGCAACACAACACCAGTGCCAGCAGAATATGATGTCAAAGAAACAGACAATCTCCTCTATCACGTTGTGGAATCCATTTCTGCTACCCCTAATGAAGCCCTAGTGAGCACAAGTGATCAGAGTCTCAAAAGAATTGCTGGTTCTCTCTCTTGTCAAATATTGGAGACAGCCATATCAAAAGAACTAACGATTCTGAAACCACACCAAACTTCAGATGCGACTTTGTTATGTACTGGTTTAACGGTTGAAGCATTTGATGCAATTGACAACGTTGTTGTAATGGCAGAGACAGAGTGCTTATCAGAAATGACGGAAGCAATTTCTACACAGTGTTTATCTGAAGACACCACTGAGGAGTTTCATACTGCTGGGATTTCTTTTGATGAAGAACTTAAATATATTAATGAGAGCCAACCTGTGGCATTGTCCTCATCTGAAGAAAACAAGGCTATGTCCTTGGTTTCGCCCCAGGCTGAGGAGGTTAATGTGGCTGAAATTTCCATAGACTACCACAGGAACAATCTTGAGCAAGCTAATGAAATGGCACCCCCTGGAACAGACTCACATATTGAGGCCACAATTCAAACATACAATGAAGCTTTGTCGCAGACAAATGAATCCCTGGAGGACAAATACGAAAAGATTAAAGAGAGCACATCTGACAATGAAGTACAAGTCCAAATTGATGAAATGGTTGATGAGTCCGAAACACTGACACTTACTGATGCAGGTGTCTCTATAAATTCAGAAGAGGTTAGTGATGCACAAGCAGAGGAGATGACGGCCACATCAGAAGCCACACCAACAGATGAAACAGTTACAGGAGTTGACTTACTGACTGGTGAACAGATACAAGATGTCACTGAGCTTTGTGTGAGGGACGAGGAGCAACATGAGCTCTTTGTTGTCAAGGTAGATGTTGCTGAGGTTGAACATGTGCCAGTGTCAGCACCAGTCAAACCTGAGGAAGTAATAATTGAAGCAGACAAGAGCAATAGCCAGCTACATTCGTGTTCATCTGTGGATGAAAAGCAAGGTAGTGTTCAGGAACTTGAAAACCAATCTATAACGGAAGATATTCCAGACTCAACGGTACCTGACAGTTCCATAACTTCCACTGAAGGAGAAGGTGAAAGTGTAACTCTTGAAAAAACGCTACATACTTCGCTGGAAACAGAAATGTATAGAAAACAGGACGCTGCTGCGATTTTACCAGATGCTCAATTTGATGGTGGAGACCAAACAACTGAAGTAACAGAAACATCTGTTGAAGAAAGCAATGTTCAGGCACTTGAACATAAGGTGATAACTGATGATAGTGCAGTACTGGAGGAAGAAATAGATGATGAGAAAGAAACCGTGATGCAGCCAAAGCAAACAGTGACAGAGAAAGACCTTGCAACTGTAGAGAATGAACCTAAGGAAGTATTTCCACACATTTCAGTTGAAGAAGATGGCCAGCTAGTTGAAGTGACAAATGAATTGGAAGAAGTAACGTCTGTTCACGTGGCCTCTGTGAATCATGATGTTACAATTATTCAGGCAGTTGAAAAACAGGTTATAACCGAAGACAATGCAGAGTCCCAAGTAGAGGATGCCACGAGTGAAGTTGTAAATGAGGCTGCAATAGTGACTGAGCACGACGTGGCAGAGAAAGAGCTCGTTTCCATAGAGAATGACCCTTGTGACGAAGCCAGACAAGTTCTACTTCAGGAAGATGTCCAACTGACTGAAGTGACTGGTGAATTTGAAACATTGCCATCTGTCCATGTGGGCACTCTGAACTCTGAGGCCAGAATTGTTGAGGGCCATCAAAAGCAAATTATATCAGAAGACTTAGGATCCAATAGAGAAAATGCCTGCATTTTTACAGATGAAGATGAGAAAGAAATCACCACACAGTCAGAGCCATCACTGTTGGAAAAGGAGTTTGTAATGGAAGAGAGTGACCCAAGGAAAGTATCCATACACGTTCAAGAAGATGGTGAACTGAGTAAAGTTACAGATACATTGGAAACATTGACTTCTCTATATGTGGCCTCTGACATTCCTGATGCAAGTATTATGGAAGCTGCAATAGTGACTGAGCAAGGCTTGGCAGAGGAAGAGCCTGTGTCCCGGGAGAATGAGCCTTGCAATGTACCCACACAAGTGCTAGTTCAAGAAGATGGCCAACTAAATGAAGTCACAAATACATTGGAAACATTGACTTCTCTTCATATGGCCTCTGTCATTTCTGATGTGAGTATTGTTCAGGTCCTTGAAAAACAGGTCATAACTGAAGATCATGCAGAGTCCCAAGCAGAGGATGCCACGAGTGAAGTTGTAAATGAGGCTGCAATAGTGACTGAGCACGACGTGGCAGAGAAAGAGCTTGTTTCCATAGAGGATGACCCTTGTGACGAAGCCAGACAAGTTCTACTTCAGGAAGATGTCCAACTGACTGAAGTGACTGGTGAATTTGAAACATTGCAATCTGTCCATGTGGGCACTCTGAACTCTGAGGCCAGAATTGTGGAGGTTCATGAAAAGCAAGTTACATCTGAAGACCTCGGATCTAATGCAGAGAATGCCAACACCTTGATTACAGTTCAAGGCGAAACTGTAACTCATTCAGAGCACTCATTGTTGGAAAAAGAGCTCGTAACTGTAGAGAGCAACCTCAGTGAAGAACCACAGCACATTTTAGTGACAGAAGAAGTCCAGGTTGCTGAAGTTATAAAGGAATTGGAAGCATCAACATCTGTTCATGTGGCTTCTGTAGACTCTAATGCTGGTATCATTGAGGTTCTTGAAAATCAACTTGTATCTAAAGACAGCCCAGTACCCCATGGAGCCTCGGCATCGGTGACAGCCCAAGTTGAGAATGAAACTGTGGTACTGTTAGAGCAATCTCTTGTGGGAAAAGAGCTTCCAACCATGGATGATCACCTTAATGAAATTCCCCAACAGAGTGTCATAGAAGAAGATGGTGAAGTAGTTAAGCTGTCAATGGAGTTTGAAGCTCCACCTACTGTTCAAAATGCCCCTCTGATTTCGGAGTTCAGTATTGTTGACGTTACATCTGAAGACCTAGGATCTAATGCAGAGAATGCCAACACATTGATTACAGTTGAAGATGAGAAAGAAACTGTAACTCATTCAGAGCAATCATTGTTGGAAAAAGAGCTTGTAACTGTAGAGAGCAACCTCAATGAAGAGCCACAGCACATTTCAGTTACAGAAGAAATCCAGGTTGCTGAAGTTACAAAGGAATTGGAAACATTAGTGTGCACTCATGTAGCATCTTCTGTGGTGGTTCTTGAAAAGCAAGTTGTATCTGAAGACATCCCAGTACCCAATGGAGCTTCAGTGACAACTGAAGTTGAGAATGAAACGGGGGTACAGATAGAGCAAGCTCTTGTGGAAAAAAACCTTCCAATTGTGGATGATGACCATACTGAAATTCCCCAACAGAGTGTTGTAAAAGAAGATGGTGAAGTAGTTAAGGTGTCAACAGAGTTTGAAGCTCCACCTAGTGTTCAAATTGCCCCTCTGATTTCGGAGTTCAGTATTGTTGAGGTTCATGAAAAGCAAGTTACATCTGAAGACCTAGGCTCTAATGCAGTGAATGCCAACACTTTGATTACAGTTGAAGATGAGAAAGAAACTGTAACATATTCAGAGCAAACATTGTTGGAAAAAGAGCTTGTAACTGTAGAGAGCAACCTCAATGAAGAACCACAGCACATTTCTGTTGCAGAAGAAGTCCAGGTTGCTGAAGTTACAAAGGAATTGGAAGCATCAACCTCTGTTCATGTAGCTTCTGTGGATGCTAATGCTGGTATCACTGAGGTTCTTGAAAAGCAAGTTGTAACTGAAGACATCCCAGTACCCCATGGAGCCTCTGCATCAGTGACAGCTGAAATTGAGAATGAAACTGGGATAGTGTTAGAGCAAGCCCTTGTGGAAAAAGAGCTTCCAACCATGGGCGATGACCTTATTGAAATTCCCCATCAGAGTGTGGTAGAAGAAGACAGTGAAGTAGTTAAGGTGTCAACAGAGTTTGAAGCTCCAACTACTGTTCAAATTGCCTCTCTGATTTCGGAGTCCAGAATTGTTGAGGTTCGTGAAAAACAAGTTACATCTGAAGACCTAGGATCTAATGCAGAGAATGCCAACACCTTGATTACAGTTGAAGATGAGAAAGAAACTGTAACTTATTCAGAACACTCATTGTTGGAAAAGGAGCTTGTAACTGTAGAGAGCAACCTCAATGAAGAACCACAGCACATTTCAGTTACAGATGACATCCAGGTTGCTGAAGTTATAAAGGAATTGGAAGCATCAACGTCTGCTCATGTAGCTTCTGTGGACTCTAATGCTGGTATCGTTGAGGTTCTTGAAAAGCAAGTTGTATCTGAAGACAAGGTGCCAACAGAGAGTGAAGCTCCACCTAGTCTTCAAATAGCCCCTCTGATTTTGGGGTCCAGTATTGTTGAAGTTATTGAAAAGCAAGTTCTAGCTGAAGACACTCTAGTAACTGCTGCAGAAAAGGCCCCTGCTTCAATGACAGCTGAAGCTGAGAAGAAAGCAGTTGTACTGATAGAGCAACCTCTTTTGGAAAAAGAGCGTATAACTGTAGTGGATGACCCTAATGAAGTTCCCAGGCAGTGCACTTTCAAAAACAACGAGTTAGCTGACGTTACAAACATATTGGATGGATCAACAGCAGTTCACATAGCCTCTATCGCCTCAGACACAAGTACACCCCAAGTGTTTGAAAAACACCCTGAAGCCCTCCCAGCTCCAGACACAGAAAATGAGGCTGCCTTAGTAGTGCCTAAACCCAGCCATGAAATCGTCCCCACTGGAGTAAATGTTGAGGGTGAAACCAATGAACCTGCTGAGGTTGAAACAAATGTAGAAGTAGTTGAGGATGGTGCAGCAATGCAAGCATTTACATGCAGAGCCCTGGAACCATGTGTGGAGGAGGACATGAAAGATATGCCAGGAGAAAGCAAGGGAGAGGTGGAGGAAATAGTTGATGAGACGTATAAGGTCACTACAAAGGAGGTGGATCAGCCGGAACAACAGACACAAGTGTCTGAAGAAGAGGCAAAGGAGGAGTCTTGTTTGGAGGAAGAGCCTGTGTCTGCCGAACAAGTTGTTATCACTCCACCAACTGTTGACCAAGAAGCAACAGAAATTACCCAAAGTGAACCGAGTGAATTGGAGGCTCAAAAAGTAACAGAGAACAAGTCTGATGCGTTGATCGAAAGACAACCAAAGGTTCTATCCGTAACGGACATTGTAATTGAAGAAGAAACACCTCATGTTGTAGTGACTACAGACTCTATAGATGAACCCAAACCAGATCTAGAGGAATCTAAAGTGGAATTAAAAAAGGAATCAGATGTACACGTTATAGAAGAGGATTCATCATGGTCCAAACAGGAGCAAACTTACTCATGTCAGGTTGTTACGCCCAGCAACACGGGCATATTAGTGCCTCAAAATGTAATCTCATCAGAGAAAGTGCAACAAATTATTAAAATGACCGAAATTCAAGCAACAGAGAACTTGGAATCCAACATACAAATGGAGGTAACCGCAGAAAAAACGCAGAAAAATGAACCACTAAAACAGACACAGGTGACAGAGGTCAGAGTTCAAATAGCAGAGAATGAGGAACCCAAAATACAAATGGAGGTAACAGAACTTCAAGTAACAGAGAATGTGGAACCAAACATTCAGATTGCAGTAACAGACACAGAGCAACCTGAAGTTTTCATCCAAGCAGTAGAGGCAGAGGAAACTAAAGTCGAATTCAAAATGAAATCAGATGTACATGTAATAGAGGATTCATCATGTTCACCAGATGTTTTAGCTGTGAAGGAAATAATGGAGGCCAAACAGGAGCAAACTTATTCCAGTGAGAAGGTAACTGAACTTCTAGTAAAAGAGAAAGTGGAGCCAAGTATTAAAATGGAGGCAACCGAAATTCAAGTTATAGAGAAAGACTCCTCACCACAGCCCGAGCGACCTGAAGTTACTGTCCAAGCAGTAGAGGCAACAGAACCAGTGAGACCAATCAAAATGGCAGAAGTACCTGAGAGCCTTAAGGAGCCAGGGCTGTCTGAGGTTGCAGCTGCTCAGGTAATAGAAGTCACAGGACTGGCAAAAGGTTCAACCACAAGCGAGATGATTCAGGCAGAAACATCGGTGCTCCAAGTTGGCACCGAACAAGTGGAAACAGTGGAACCAATGGGGTCAACAGGGAAAGCCATGAGTCAAACACTGCTTTCTCACAGTGTTGTGGAGCCTTCAGAGACAACACGGCCACACTTAGTGCACATTGAGCAAGCAGAGAGAACCGTGCTGTCCAGTCAGCTGGTTCAGTCCGACATTGGTGTCGAGGCGGCAAAACCCGCCCAACACCGGGAAGAGGAGTTGGAGCAGGATGTCTGGCTGGATGCCGAAGAGGATGTTGGCAAGCAAGGTGTGGAGAAGACTGAGATTGAACCCCAGGAGTCTGTGAAAAGTTCTCAGGGGGACAATGAAGAAGCAGAGTTCATGGATGCAACTGAGCATGCTCACACTAAGGGAGAAAGTAGCCCAGAAGAAATACCAACAATAGGAGAAAACTGTGAATTAGAGAGCGAAGTTGAAGACTTTGCTAATGCACTGGAGGATCCAGCTATGATGAATCTGACAGAGACCAGTGTGATTTGCAAGGAGCTGGACTAATTCCTCATATTTCCTAAGTCCAGAATCAGGAACAGGTGAGACTTTTTGACTTGATTCTTGCAAACATTAATGCCTACACCAGATAGTTTTGTTGTCATAATATGAGTGTATTTATTGATGATATGTACTTGATTACTCTATATTTCTGTAAACATTTTCTACAGGTGGAAAAGCGTCAAACTGGAAGGCTGTTGACAAAGGAGAAATATAAGTAAAGGAAACCTGCAGGAATGGAAAGAAAAATGTTTCAATGTTTTGGGATGTATTTAGAATAATTTATTTGCACATTAATTTCATTAATATGTTCAGCTCTTGCTATAGAGACAGCATTTAAACTCAAAGCTTGGAAAACACTGAACATCATTCATACAGTTTGAATGCAGGCACCTGCATTCATATACTAGAATTAATTATTACCGGGTCCATTTCGATTTGTATTTCTATCAACTGAAATGTATACATACATATATAGACATATTTTACTGAAGGAACTGTCTCACTCCCGTGCCTTTATAGATAGCACAGTTTAATTTGTCACTTTGCTATGAATCTTTTTTTGTAATAATAGATGGTATAAACAAAGGTGAAATGGTTTCAAAAACATAAACAATTCATATGAATAAACCCTATAACAGCCAGTATATTTTATTATGAGGAGGATCGATTCAGGTGAAGCCAAGCCGGTGGTTAACTGAAAACCAAGGCAATAATACGTAACTACAAACTAGTAGTAAACTACTCCTACCTAGATTATGTTATCGAGGACTACGGTTTCCTTGCTCGCCCGATGCAACTGCATTCACTTTGTACTCTTAGACATTTTTAAACGTAGCCATTTTGATATGAGAGCAAGGTTGGAGTTTAGCTGCCTTTCTGACATGTCACACTGCTCTTTCATGTACCGCAAATGTTTTTTAATTGCACTGAGCTAAGAACGCATATATATATATATATATACACAGATATTACTATAGCAATGTACTACTACACTAACGGCACTATATAATCAACAGAGCCTTAGCTGTAGTGTGCCCATTCATGGCAGCTTGGCTATGGGTTCGTTTGATTTTCAGTAGTTGTAGGCAGCTGGTGATGTCCCAGAGTGTGTGAGAGAGTGAGACATGAAATGCGCTTGCAAGAGCGAAATGTATGTTGCCTGACGTATTTAACATTCCCTCCAATCAGATTACACAAGAACTAACGCCACCGTTTTAAATAAAGCTACGTGTATGTTTAGATATGCGCTCATATATTTACAAATGTGTATAAAAATGCCTCTGCGATGTAATTCTATTTGAATAAATGTCTAAGGAATTTTAAGCAGTCATATTGTTGTGTAATTGAGTTATACATGCAAACCTGGTTCATTCTAAAGACATTTATAAAAAGTCTTAAAACGCTATAAAGACAAGACCATGTTCTCTATGAATACATTTATCCAAATATCAATCAATAACAACCAGTAAATCAACTCTATTTACCCCTTTCACACAACTATTAGTCAATGAAATTTGCTCAATAACAGCTTATCACAAAAGCAAACCGATGAGTTGTATCCAGTAGTACAAAAACAAAACACTTGATTTTAAATAGGATTTATTGCACGACACAGAAAGGCAATACATTATACAACAGCGAGGAGTTCGTTCACATTCACTGACCGTTCATAACTCATAACAGAGGTGGGCTCTCTGTAATTCACCTGCTTCAGTTGGTTGAGAGGCCGGTTCATTTAAAAGATGACTCTGGCCAGTTCAAACATGACCTTGAAAACAAGAAAAGCAGAACAACATCAGGATATGCACATAGGAACTGAATCATTATTTGCCAAGATATCTGATCTTATTTATACAGTTCGTATAGATTAAAAGGGCCACAGCATTATACATTCTATTCTATATACCATTCTATTCAAATCGTACCATCCGCGATATATTGTTGTTTCACTCTTTCGACAAATGTATTTATTGTAAGTTGGACAAAAGCGTCTGCCAAATGCCCGAAATGTAAATGTACATATCGGGCAAACCAGCACTAATCAATAACATTTCTGGATAAACAAAGGCGCACATTTCATGTCAATCATTACAACGTCGAGTCCAACTCAAAGCGGGTGTGGATGCCCATCACGCGTGGACTTCAGTGTCACCTCTATCGTGATGAGGATGACGATCATCCACTCCAGCCTTAAGCTGTGCTTCTCACTCAGATGGTTCCTCATCAAGTCGGCCAGCTCCGTGCAGTGCTGTAGCTTCTCATTCACCACCTGCCACACACAAACCAGGCCATTTCACCGTCATTTAGGTAGGACTTAGGTAGTCGTTTAGTAGACGCTCTTTGGTGACCTTGTTTTAGATAAGTAAATTCCTACTGGTAGGCTGCAGACATTGCATTCAACTTTCAACGTTCAGAAATTTGAACTTCAACCCCGAACAACCAAGTTTTATTAACATTTCCTGGGAATTGTACCCAACAACATAAAAACCAAAAACTATTTGATTTAAAAAACGGTTTATTTCTGAAGCAACAAGTGGTAGGTCACCGGCCCGGTAGGCTGCCGTAGATCTACCTTGTTCTCTCCTCAGGATTTGTCGTGGATTGATGCAAAAACAGTTCACATAGAAAACAGTTGTGCTGAATGGATGAGAAGACATTTGATGTCTAAGACCAAACTGTGATTACAGCACCATCTGGCAGACTGCAGAGTTCCTGCATGGATGGACACCTCTCTCCCCAGTCCATGGGAGACCTCCGTTTTGAACCACCAATGATTAATACACATTCAAATACCCCCCAAAAAATTACAGTAGGTATATATATTTGAATTGGTGGCTGCCAGGTGCATAAGAGTTACTGAATCTCAAAGTACACAAGTGAGACATTCCCATGTTCGTCCTCTTCTTCAAAAGGATATTCCTCTTCACCATATATACATGTTGTTGAAATGAAGTTCCCCCATACAGTTACCAGAGTTCCCTTCATCATAGTTGCCACTGCCACTGTAAAAATGACATTACCCACCTATTGGTGGACATGTTTATCTATTTTATTTTATTTTTACAAAAACAATAATCGAATTTGGTTCAAAAGGTTCAAAAAATAAAATAAAATCTCCAATCTTGATCACAAACTGATCAGGCTATTTTCTATAAAAAGGTGGGAGGTATTTATGGTTAGGCTTGGTGTACCTTAAAATGTAATTAGTTACATTAATATGCAATTAATGCTTGGTGTCCAAACTATAAATTGTCTTCCGAGAACATCTCAACTGACTTGTGCACTTAAGGTAAACATAGAACACATTTAGTTGTGATGCCCTATCTGCTTTTATACACTTGACAACAACCAATACAATAAATCAATAAAGAGCTAATAACCACATCTTCCTGCTTCCTAAAGATATTTTGCACTCTGTCCAGTTGAAATAAATATTTTTTTTTTATGTAGTTGGATTGTATGAATCAGTGTCCTT
>OMKP01058073.1:0-13396 GCA_900302375.1 Bathygadus melanobranchus | reverse complement strand
ATTTGTCACAGCTGGGTTTGCCTGCCCCTCCCCCCTGCATTGCCTCTCAATCTCCTGTCGTCCGCAGCAAAGTGTCTAATGGCGGCCAATTAGGGCTTCCAGTCCTCTTAGGGGTCATGTCATGATCCTTTTTCTTCTTTTTTTATCTTCATCTATCTATCTATCTATCTATCTATCTATCTATCTATCTATCTATCTATCTATCTATCTATCTATCTATCTATCTATCTATCTATCTATCTATCTATCTAGATGCTTACACTGGAACCTCTCTAGAATAACTTGGACTCTCACTGATTATGGGTCTGTTCCTTTTATATACCAGGGCACGGGTAGTAGATTAAACTAGTGTAGATAAGTCTACTACCCGTGTCCTGGTACATAAAAGGAGCAGACTCATAATCAGTGTTGTGAGCGACACCTGTGTTTGTCTTACGAGGACACTCTCTCTGAGTGACTCTCCTTCTAACACCTTCCAACCCAGGGAAGTGGCTCCTGCCTTGAAGCTGAGCTACATGGGAGAATGCAGTGCACACACGCGCACAAACACACACGTCCGCACACACACACACACACACACACACACCTGTTCATTTATTCAAGGGCAATTCAATTCCAGAACATAATGGCAAGAGGCTGTCAGTAGATATGCCGACAACTCCAAACCACTTGATATATTTTAACAACCACCTCCACCTCCACCTCCACCCCCCAAAAAATGAGGACATCAGTTCCATAGAAAGGCAAAAGAGCCCAAATATATTTATGTGTGAATATGTTGCAGATTCATACTGTCACTATGTAGGTAGGTAGGTGGGTATGGAACAAGGTGCATTTTATTCAAATAAAATGAGATGTTTGAGTGTAGAAACGTGTTGGAAGAGCACACTGAAGTGTTGCCTGAATTATCGCTGCCTGTATGAAACACAGTCCCACCGATGTGGATTGATCTGATCCCAGACCTGCCCACCCATGCACACACAGATCCCATTTTTCCGTTTTCCGCCTTGGTGTTCCAGCTGAGAGTAACCCGATAGTTAAAGTGTATATTTGTCTTCGTACTTCTCCCTTCTTCTCTCTTAATCTCATGTGATTTCGCTCCTCTTCAGGGGATCGGGTGCCTTAAGCTGTTTATCCACAGCGAGATCAATACATATGAATATTGAATGTTGTTGAATGTGGTCCCAAAAATATTTATTTTCCTGTGGAATCAGGGAGGTTATATTTGATACGCAGCGCGGGAAATACAAGGCAATGCAAATGTGGTTTTGTATGGACTACTGTTATGGATATCAGAGACACATGCCCACACACACACGCACACAAAATGACATCTAAATGGATATAGCCATCATGCATTTTAGTGAAACGCAAAGTCAGCAGTGTTGGAGGTTTCCACCCGGAATGGGGGAACCAATGAAAACGAGACAGAGCTCGTTTGCTGCCGTGACGCCGAAAACACTGAGCTGATGAATACCTCCGGAACGCACGCGCTCGTGCACATGCTCAGTGACGTCACTGCGGCCAGCAGGTGATTGGACGGGCTGCTTCTGGTGGTGGCGATCCCGCTTGCTTAACCTTTCGCCAAACGTCTCTTCATTAATGGGGCACTTTGCACTTTTAGAGGGGATTTAAAAGTCTGAGAAGTCAAAAACAGTTTACGGACTAAATTTAGCATGGAATATATTATGGACTCCTCCCAGGGGTACCGGAATCATTTCAGAAGTGCAGGGGCCAAAATGTTAATGTTCTTCCTCTTAGTCAGCTTCTTTCTTTAAAGGTGCTATATGTAACATATGCACTGTACTAAATCAAACAATGACCATGATATGTCATCAGAGATTAAGGAAACACGCTGTTGAAATACTGGCTTCTCCGATAACAATGCTACAGCCAGTATATTGTCCTTTGTAATTTTCCATCCTGTGCCGGAAAGTCTGTTTTTGTTTTGGTCACTATTCTCCGAGTACCCTGGGTTGCCAGATATTAAACAAGTTGGCACACAAACACAGTGAGCTGCAGCCATGGAATCAAGTAAACAAACTGGATCAACTGAGATTGTAATAGATTCGACCTGACCTAAAAATGTATGTATAACGTATAATGTATGTATAACAACAGTAGTAACAGTATATATACAGTATACTGTATGTATATTTACTAGCTAAACATAACAATAACATTAGGTTATATCTGTGTGTCAATGTGTAATATGTTGCCATCTGAACTTCAGATGCATTCATGTTTATCATGCCACGACACTGACCATGGTGAATCTGAATTAGATTCAGACAATTAAGGAAAGGTGCAATCAATTAATTTAAAAACAAAAACATAAAACAAAAACATTTGTGGCAAAAAAAAAGGCTAGTCCACGAGCGTGAGTAAAAGAAGAGTTTGGATCTCAGGCTATATTAAGTTGTTTCACTGTAGTCAACTGATAGAAATATCCACTTCCATTGGCGATGGGCTCTCTCATATTTTCTTGTGACAGTGGTGTGGGCATGATGTTTTACCATAAGTCTTATGGCCTGGCTCGACCAGACGCGATGCCTCGCGTTTGGCAATGTGTAGCATCACACAACTCCCTCTCTAGTTGCTTGTGGGAGTTCACAACGTTGTCGATGGAAGTGATCAAAACCAGGAAATTAAATTCAAAAGGAGTCCGCCAGTACTGAATGTCAATGCCAATCACATCACCTCATTTGCAAGCTAACTGAAGTTCAACTTGTCCCATCTCTGGCGAGTCATCCCATAATCCTTTGCACCAAGCGATGGCGCGTCCAATAAAATGTGAATGGGAGGCGTTGCCAATTCCGAGGCGTCGTGTTTGGTGGGGCCGGCCGGTTAGCGTGGACGGGAGTGATTGATGCGTCTTTTACTGCGTGGCCCAGTGGCCCAGGGGCCCCGTTGGTTCCGGCACCTCTGACTCCTCCACGCAGGAAGGAATCGGGTCCCCCAGGAACCACTGTGTCCTTCTGCTGTAATTAACATCAAAACAAATGTTGTTCTTTTGTGTGTCATAAAAACTATTAAACTACAATAACTATTAAGTACCTCGGTATTAAAAAAAGCCAAATTGTGGATTTCAAATCTATCCTCCTGCTGGATTTAACAGAACGTGTGTTTCTGGAACAAACCTTGAAGTTCTCTTCTTAAGTCCTGTGTCCACATAGCGTCTTTTTCTGTCAGAAATGCGCTAGCAAACAAAATGCTGTGTCTCCGTGCTTTGTTCACTGTTTCTATGACAACTAGCCTTAGCTCCTTAGCTCCTAACATTACAGCGATAATTCCTTATTATACATCCATGTGCGATAAAAGCAGCAAGATACGCAAGGGGGGAATTACACTTTGTTCACGTGTATATTCTGACGATGGATCTTCCCCCCGAAGGCGCCGGTTTCCTCACCGGTGCCTTTCTGAAAAGTTCAGATATTGAAGCACAAAGCCGACTCGCTCTGAAAAAAACAACCTTTTCTGTCCAGGTGGCCGCATGCTGCTACACACGCTTTCTGGAAGCCCTTGAAAAGAGACGCTGGCACTCTGGCGCTATGTGGCCACAGGCCCTTATTCCACTTAACACTCCGCACAATGAAAGGATGGATTGGCTTGTTTTGTAGTTTTTGCCCTCCACAAAACAACATTCAAACAGGTGCCTGCGTGGCGTCCATGCTGGTTACAGTGAAGTGCAAGTGTGTGCTGTTTGTTGGCCGACCGACAGGGGATCATAGCAATCAAAGTGATTGCAATAAAACCTCCCGCCCCGCGACATCTGCGACAGAGAGTCACGTTGTGGGGTCCCCATCCGTCCTACAGTACAGGGAAATGAAGGAGACGCATTGAAAGCAATCAGCGTAATGAAGGCGAGGCACTGGCCTCCGAATCACCGATAACATACTGTTGAATCCTGGGAAGACTTGTTAACAGCCGCCGCTCGCCTGATTACGTATAGGATCCTAAATTCATGAGCGTCTGAGTGGGCGGGACCCCCTCTTCCTGTCTCACACACAGACGGAAGGTCGCTGAGCGGAGACAAATGGAGAAGTTAATGATGTCATCCCGTCTTGCGGCTGTGTGTGTTAGGTGGGGTGGTGGGGAGGGGAGCGCAATGTTACTTTTGGATTGAGTTCTTAATGGGGTGGCTTTCTATTGGATGGTTAGAGAGAGAGAGAGAGAGAGAGACAGACAGAGAGAGAGAGCAGTGACATTTTACTGATGGGCCCATAAAAGACCTTGGCCTTGAACGAACACCACACCGAGATGATCTTAATGTGTACACTTGAAAGAGAAAATCCTCTTCTACGATTGGACGCCGGGCGGTCGACCACACAGCGAAGCGTAAGAGCGGCTCTTGACTCGGGGTACAAAGAGCATCTACACAGAGCAGCGCTGATAAAGAGTTGAAGCCAAGCGTGGGCTAAGCGCTGGGAGTCGCTATCATGTGTACGGGCGGCAGCACCATTGTTCGTGTAAGGAATGAGGAAAAAGTGACAACGCACTTTCAGAACTAAAAGTAATTAATCCGACCGAATTCATTCATTCTCTTGAAGCACAAATGTCAAAGCGGTCGGAGACTCAGGAACACTTCCATGTCCAACGGCCGACGTGAAAAGCAGTTGAGCTCAGCGTACCCACCACCAGTTCACACACGGTCAGGGGTTGTCTGTTGAATACCCGTGCATGCCTACTTAGTGTCACTGGGAAAATTAATAGACACACAGGCTTAGTATAATCACGTAGCCCTCGGGGGTGGGTGGAAGTAAGATAGAGAGAGAAAAAACACACTGTCTAAATACCTCATTAATTAAAATTCAAGGAGGTCAGAGCAAGGTTTTCCCAGTCCCCGCACTGACATTTTAATCAGGAGTCGCGCTTCACCTCAGAGCGCATGAATTTCATGCACTGCACTGCAGCCGATGTCTTTGGGTAACCAGCAGGAATGAATCTGTAACAATAGCGGCAGTGTTAGGCCTGGGCCCCAGAGGTGATGTTTTAGGGATCGCCCCGCAAACCCCCCAGAATTATTTTTTTTTAAAGAATCTGTGGAGTGTGTGGTTGGTGGCTGGTTTAAGAAGCCTCACCTGGCCCCAGTTACATTTACATTTAGGGCATTTTGCATAAGTCGCTATTGTAGCATGTTAACAAGTTTCAAGCTTATAATTGCTAGGTTGACTGACTGAGAAGTGTTGCATTCACGGACCTGTGGTGAAGCTTAGCTATATGTGATTGACAGGCATCAATCCCCGAACCAATCAGAGAAGAGATGCTGAATGGGCTTCTATGGATGGGGAGGGTGGGGTCCTCACACAGGTCGCAAATATTGAAGCCAGCAACCTAAAAGCTATCTGAGGTGCACATAAAAACCCAGGTAGGTGTGAAAATGACCCAAGAAGTGAAGTTCCTTTTAATATATACCCTGCTGCCTGCGGTACGAAATTATGCACTTACAGATGCAGGGGGGGCCGGCCGGTTCTATATTCAAGCCTTTTCTCAAGACACTTTATACAAAAAGGCTAAAAGGCCCTCTTGATGCTGAAACAGCCTCATGCTCTCTCGCTCGCTCACTCTCGCTCTCTCTTCCATCCCCCTTGCAATGAAGCACCACTTCAGGGGTGAAGAAGCGTAATGGCTGTCGACAGTGCGTGCCACAGCACAAAGTGAAACGTGAAAAGAACTCTGAGAGAGAAAGACGTCTTGAGCGCAGAGTGAGGAATACGTGTGTGTCGTCCTCCATTGGTAATTAATTTCATAGTTCTGAAAGTAATTACGAGACATAGTGGCGACAGGGGAACCACTGTGTTCTTCCAGCACAGATATCAAAAGTGCAAGAAAGACCATGGTGGCTTTACTTTTACAGTCCATGGCGTTCCCCTGCACCTCTCATTTGTCTCCAACGTCACTGATAGGAGACGTTGTGAAACACTGTGTAAATAATCCATTTTACACTGTGAACTAAAACGGAGAACATATTCTCCAGTCTTTCTACTGCGCCTCAGCCGTAAGGATGAACGGATCAGTGGAGAGGTAATTCCTGCTAGCCAACTCTGCAGTAATTGTTAGATATCCTGATGGTTAACAATGGCCTACATCTAAAAAAAAAAGAAATGAAAAAAACCCTCATACCGCCAGAGAATCATAGCATACCCATCCTAGTTAAAATTCCCTTCTCTGAAACTTTTTCAGCCTCGACAGCATATACACGCTTTGAAGAGCATGTTATGCCAGGGTAGTTTTAATAGGGATTTAGCAACCATTTAAGTCACTATTTGACATTTTCCGAAGTCGGCTGTGCTATTCAGTACAGACTTTTTTGGTATGAATTTTTTTATTTTTTTATGAAATCTCATTCATGCACAGCCAAGCAGAACAGCACATCCATAGCTAATCTCATTGTCTGAAGGTTATTGATTACGCAGGTCACATTTAGAGAGGGACGGGACAGACTGATTTATAGAGTCTGATGTAAAATTTAAGCAGTGAACAGAAATAGACTAAGGAGGTGAAAACGACGACATTTCTGCTATTAATGTTAGCAGAAATGTTAGCATGTTAAAAATAGAGAGGGTCATCTAGCAAGCCGAATATGATGTGACACCCTGGCACTCAGACCTGCAAGAACCTAGGCAATATATAGCAATAGAACGTATCCATCCCTTATTCAAAAGTCAAGACAAAAGTGAAGGCAGCCACACAAGCAGGGAAAGCTTATATTTGGCTATGGGTTGCAGTGGCCTAGGAGGAACACCTCCTTGGGAGATCGTCAGCTAAATTAGCCACTTCATAATTGGTGACTCGCACTTAAGTGGAACTCAACAGCGGAGAGAGTGAGAGAGTGAGAGAGCGAGAGAGCGAGAGACAGAGAGCGAGAGAGAGAATGGAATATTTAAAATTCCATTAGCGTCACACGGCAGCTCGGCGGTAGGTTTCGTAAGACGGGCTTCGTCTGATTGCTCTCCAAAACGGTCAAGGTAATTGATGAGAGGAAGTGGTGATGGATAGGCGACGGAGCCGCCCCCACCACCGGCGCGGACGAGTCTCTAATTACAGAGCGGCGTGTCATCGCCACGGGGGTCCGCCACGTCACCCTTCTCCGCCCGGTGGTTCACGCATCCCCTCACTGAGCTACTGTAGAATGACTGCAGGGTCATATTTCTCTTTTACAGCGTACTGTCCCAGGGGGTTTCTTTTTTGTGTGGAGTAGACACCTTTTGGTATTACCCGCGTGTCACCGCGGATCTGGATCCTGTCGTCTCGAAAACAATGAAGATCTATCCTGAACGGCCTTTTGTTTTGTTTGTTTTTGGGGGGAGGAATTTAGCTAACACCGCTAGCGTTGTCACACTAACATAATCGTACCTCTCCCGACACTGTAATGCTAATAGCGAGGTACAATAGCACTGACACACACGTTACGCACGATACAATACAATATATGCTCGCATTTCATTGTATTTTAAGCCTTAGAAATGTCTGCATATCTACCAAAATGATCTACAATCATGAAATTGGTCTTTGTTAACAATAGGCTACGCCATTTGGTATTTTGCATTTATATAGCGCTTTTATCCAAAGCGCTTTGCATTTGCCTCACATTCACCCATTCATAGACCGACGGCGGTGTCAACCATGCAAGGTAACAACCAGCTCGTCGGAAGCAGTTAGGGTTAGGTGTCTTGCTCAGGGACACCTCGACAATTAGCTAGGCGGAGCCGGGGATCGAACCAGCACGGACAACCGCTCTACCCCCTGAGCTACTGTCGCCATTTAACAAAGATTCTAGTTTAGCAGCAAAAGACCACGCAACCCTCGATACTACTGTAAACCTGATTGGCATTTACATTTACTATAGTTGTCGTAGTCCATCTCAAAGTACTACTTACGTTTTTGTGAGTGAATTAGCAGTGCAAAGTGTGGAAGAGTGGTAGGTGTCCAACATTATAATGAGGGTAGATTAAATGGCAACATCTCAATTTTCTTAGTATGGTGTGCCCATCATACCCATGAATTACCTCAGTCACAATCTAAAAAAATACCTTTATTGCTAAATTGACAATAATAGTAAAATCATTTCCGTCTCACAGGTGAAAGACTGGAATCCATTACCACATGTTTGTTGCCAAGACAACCCAAATGTCCTGCATTTGGGTTGCATTTAAAGCATTTCTTTTGTCCAAAGCGAGGCATTTCTCGAAAGAAACAACGATATCTTTGAAAAATTGCTAGGTTGACCCCTTGCTGATTAACAGCAAGATAGCCAGGAGAAGCTACACAATGCTAAGTACTATTTTAAATGCCGGGAAGTACGAACGTAAAAGAGCACACAGGATGCTACACAATGCTAAGTATTATTTTTAAGGGCTAGGAAGTAGGAACAGGGGCATGGGGTCTGACTAACGCTTGAAGGTAGGTGGGGTCCGTTCCACTGACAGCCGTGTAGGCCAGCACCAATGTCTTGAATCTGACGCGAGCGATCACAAGGTGCCATGGGAGAACTTTGGTATCGTTTAGCAAACAAATTCTGCCCTTTCTTTCAAGCACCATGTAACGTGTAATTATTGGGTGGACTAAAAACGGCCTATCATATTTTACCAACATATTCATCTCTTCTAACCAGCAAGAGATGGTAAAAAAATAGTAAGAACTGATAAATGGGATGCCCAAAGCATTCACATAGCCTAATTATCTCTCAATCCACCCTCCCAATGGGACAGTGGACTATTATAATTAGATC
Source organism: Bathygadus melanobranchus (assembly GCA_900302375.1). Lineage (NCBI taxonomy): Eukaryota > Metazoa > Chordata > Actinopteri > Gadiformes > Macrouridae > Bathygadus > Bathygadus melanobranchus. The sequence continues at coordinate 4,665 of OMKP01058073.1, read as the reverse complement.
ATAATTACTTATCAGCTCCATTCATCTTGCCAGTGTTAGACCTGTTAGTAGAGCCTCACATTTAAATCCGTGTTAAACTTTGCTCTCAGACAGAGCCTAAAAGACCGTACAGGTTTCTCTCTCCTGGCGTCACCAAGGCATCCGTAACCAATATAATTAGTTGAAATGTTAAAATGATGAATTCCTTCCTCTGATTCTGCCCAAGAGTATTTAGCGTGTGCACTCTCTCGCCACAACTTAAACAATAGCATTAATCACTTTCTCTTTTGGAATCAATGTCATTGTGGAGTTTATGTGAAAGTTTGTGGACAAACGGCATACAAATACACTTCACAAAATGATTACAAGGAACAAAGTGATGGTGTTATTGTTTATGTTTGTGGCTTAGTCTTTCTGACAAGTGATTCCTGGATTACATGTTTACATGTTTACCCTATCTTATTCGACATGTGAACAAATGTAACAGGGCCAAATAAGTTGTCCTAGCCCCACAAATCAGACTTTAGATTACTGATCTAAATTCTAATGGCAGACCATCTGAAATCTGGGTGAACAGGCCGTTTCTCTTCCTGTCTTTTCTTATTTGTTTGTTTCGAGCTGATCATGGAAGCAACATGATTGCCTCTGTGCCGTTTCCCCCCAGAAGTTCTGTTATAGCGTAGTAGAACTGCTGTATCCCAGATTAGTCTACACCTAAACCTACAATGACGTTGGCCACTTTTCTCAACTCGTCAGGCGTCTATGGCGCTGATATTAATGAAAAAATAGCCGCACCCAGCAAGTATGTTATGCTCGTACATATATTATACTCACATTGTTGGCATATACAGTATATTTTACAGTATTATCATTAGTAGTAGTAGTATTTAATATTGTATTCTTAATCTGCAGGTCTAGTACATATTGTTATTTGCGCACACAAGGCAAATGTTTGTTGAATTCTGTGTGATTGATCTAGTGCAATGGCTTATTATCTAGCTTATTGTAAAATATCAGGTGTTAGCTTATTGTAAAATATCAGGTGTTAGCTTATTGTAAAATATCAGGTGTTAGCTTATTATAAAATCATTGACAACACTTTTCTCACTTTAAGCCAAGGGGACCAGTGAGTATAATAAAAGAAATGGATAATCCACATGCCTTAAAGGCAGACAGATAACACATCTACTTAGAGAGCTGTAGCAAATGCTCTTCTTGTAGCTTGTATTATTAAAAAGTATATAATTCACTAAAATCTCCTAAAAATGAATACAAGAAAACAGTAGTTATCTGCACCGGGCACATATATTCAGACACACAGTCAACACTCCCCATTAAGAAAACAAGCATCAGATGTGCACAGCAAATAAATCAGTTTATCTGCTTTAAAAGGAGAGCTTGGGTTTTACACTTCTTTCCACTTTTCCACAATATGACTCACAACAGAGAGAGGACTTCTGTGAGCCTGCCTGCGCCGAAAAGGAGACATTTTCACGCTCAAATAAACGGTACGATAGCGTTTACATAATTGATCAGGTGAGTCGCGGGCCGTATCATTGCTAGTGACAGTTCTTAGCATGAGGAGGTTAGCAGGGTCACGCAGCGCATTTAGGGCGCTAAATGGCTAAACAGATGTTCATTTCAAGCCAGCTTTTCCTTTTGACCTGGGAGAAAAGGTTGCCCAGACCACAGGAGGGTTTATAACAACCAAATCGGACCAGGTAAATCGCCACCTGTGTACCCGCACCCCCTCCAAACTAAATTAATTCAACTGACGGCAGGACTGAGCTTTGGACTAGTATTCTCCTTTACACTCACTTTTCTCTGGATGACAGGGATTAAATGGCCTATTCTTTGGCGTTGAAGTGAGTAAGTGATGAGTGAACTAACTGTCTCAACTACACAGATCTAGTGATATAAGGGAGTCTGACTCCCAGCCGAAAGGTCCCGGGTTCGAACCCCACTGTCCGTGTATTGGAGCAGAGCAATAAATGTCACAAAACACATCACTTGTATTCTAAATCAGAAAATAAGCAGATAAAAATTGGCGCTTGAATCTGCAATTTAAGGAATAACAAAGGAGTTAACAATTGTCATTGGAGAAGAAGGTTCTAGACAGTGTTCCAAGTGTTCTATCATGTGACGGTCGGTCCATGTTTCCTTGAGAGGTTGGGTGGAATCTCAGTGCACACACTATGGAGAACAAAAGTAACATAATAATATTAATAATGATAACAAATAATAATACGACAGGAACATTACACAGAACTCGCAGCAATGAAATCATTTGGATAAACATACCTTTTAGTTACGTTTAGCATACATTTAGTCACTTTTACAGAGACTTTACATTGGGTCAGCCATATCATACATTTTCACTGTGGTTTCAAATGTAAACATGCATGCTGTGGGGCACTTACAAACAGACTTTCCCATCAAAAACACAGGCACACACACACACACACACAGATATATTGACAGTGTTGATGATATTAAACTTATAATAGCTGTTCGCGGAAGAACGATGAGAACACTTGACAGCTAATTAGTGTGGACAGCTGTCAGAACGCTAATGCTACAGACTTGAATGTTCTGATACCATGGTTATATTTACACTTTCATGGCTGCCTTTGTTCTCTCGAGGGGATTATTAGGTTGCTAAGGACTGCGCTGATCCACAGTGAGAGAGAGAGAACATCAGATTTCCCCTTCCCGCGGTGAATGTGACCACATTAATTATAGATCTCGCTGTGCTAGTTACATTCTCCCTTTTTTTCAGCTCTTTTTTCCTTTCTCGTCGGGCATATTTTTAGAATATGAATGGCTGATTCTCTCCTTTAATCAAGACGACAGGTGTCAGCGTGCTTTGCCGTGAAGCGAGACACCCGAAGCCTCCTTTAAGTTGTCAGATGCTGACATTCGGAGGAGGCTGAGGTGTGAAGTGTGTGTGTGTGTGTGAAGTGTGTGTGCGTGTGTTTCAGTGTGCGTTCACTCCGCGTGGGTGTGTGTATGCGTGTAGGGGTTGGGGAGTGGTCGGTGTGTGAGAGAGAGAGAGAGAGAGAGAGAGAGAGAGGGGCACGGGGATAAGGTAGATATCAAATTAGCGGTTAGTCTTCCGCTGGAGTGCAGTGTAGATAATCACCTTATCTGCCCGTGACTGACAGAGCTATACTGGTGATGGTCAAAGGTAAACACATTCTGTGGCGTCTGGAGGACATTCGAGGTGATATGTTCTGTACTCCCATGTCAAACCTATCATATTTGATGTCCAAGATGCATGTTGTTAAACAACTAATCGAGGAAGAGAGGGAAAACCCCGTAGAGCGTACATATAGGGGTTACTAAGCACGGAGGAGAAATGTTAGTTGTTGTTATGGAAGGCCTTATTGTCACTAGGTTCTTTACACATGCTTTTCCCTTCGTGTTATTTAGACATACTCAGCATTTTTTAAATTCTCGAAAAGAAAAAACAAAACGAAGTATTTCTCGTCTCATTAGATTCCAGACATCACTAATTGCAGCCTATCTTCCTTTTAAAACTGGAAATCACACATCTAACGTGAGATTACAGCAAGATAAACCCCGAGTCAAAACAACAGATTAAGATTTCATGCTTTTCCCCTTGCCTTGTCTAAAGTAGGCTAAATTACTTCAAATACCCTGGAAACTGAAGCACATTAAACCTCTAAAAGAATCATTTTTCATAAGGGGTTGTATAACTTATAGTTTAGTGAAGAAATTAAAATTTATTTCAATGATATAATATCGATATCTGATGGAAGATATTCCAGTGGTAAATAACAGAAATGGCATCTTAAAGCTAGAGTATATGATATAGGGATCCATTGACAGACAGGTTCTGGGATAACCTTGGAGATACCCTGCAAACTCTGAATAGTGTCCCTGTTATTGGAGAAATGGCCAACCCCTAAGGCTTTTGATCTCTTTGCTTTTCCTTCTCTAGTAGGACTGTGGGTCATAAAAAAAAAGCAACTACAATTTTCTTTGCTATTTTTTTTTTTTAAAGGTGCACCCAAATCGAATCGACCCAAATTGAACTTGACTCCGGCTGAACAGAACCAAACAGAACCTAGACTGATAAGAAATAACGACGGGCGGAAGAGTAAACAAACAAAACAAAAAACATAACTTGAAAAGATTTTCTAGACAGTTTCCTTGACAGACATCGGGCCTCTGGCAACTTCCACCAGATGAAATAAGAATTGGATTGAGTTATGTATGAAATACAACCTTTTCATTTTGGACTCTACCATGGCGTTTTACAATTTCTCACAGTGTCCAGTGTTTCATTCATCACCTCCAGAAGGTCATATCTCATCATTACAATAGCTTACGATACAATATGCGGACATCGACAGATATGTTCAGTTCTGTATACGTAATCCAGTTGAAAATATGATGCTTGGTTATAAATAATCGTAATACTAAAATGCTTGATTGTTCTATTTTGGTTCTGATGGGTTTAAGCTGTACAATTACATGTCAGTGCATAGTACGTACATGATGTAAAGTAGACCTTAAGTAGTTACAGACACAGTATATAAGGAGATTAAGGATAGTATTTCATGTCACAGTTGATTAAAAAGCAATTAAACTCAAGACAACATTGAAGTCAATGAAACGAAATAGTTACAGGAACTTAGGGCCCTTCTCTAACAACTAGGG
>OMKP01058059.1:7821-22607 GCA_900302375.1 Bathygadus melanobranchus | reverse complement strand
AGCTTCAGTTGGTTATAACAGACACTCTGCTGTGGTCCGTGTAGCAGTTTCAGTTGGTTATAACAGACACTCTGCTATGGTCCATGTAGCAGCTTCAGTTGGTTATAACAGACACTGCTGTGGTCCATGTAGCAGCTGCAGTTGGTTATAACAGACACTGCTGTGGTCCGTGTAGCAGCTTCAGTTGGTTATAACAGACACTCTGCTGTGGTCCATGTAGCAGCTGCAGTTGGTTATAACAGACACTCTGCTGTGGTCCATGTAGCAGCTTCAGTTGGTTATAACAGACACTCTGCTGTGGTCCGTGTAGCTTCAGTTGGTTATAACAGACACTGCTGTGGTCCATGTAGCTTCAGTTGGTTATAACAGACATCTGCTGTGGTCCATGTAGCTTCAGTTGGTTATGACAGACACTCTGCTGTGGTCCATGTAGCAGCTTCAGTTGGTTATGACAGACACTCTGCTGTGGTCCATGTAGCAGCTTCAGTTGGTTATAACAGACACTGCTGTGGTCTGTGTAGCTTCAGTTGGTTATAACAGACACTCTGCTCTGGTCCATGTAGCAGCTTCAGTTGGTTATCGCTTTATGCACCAATCTCATCCTCTGAATGAAACTGAACTACCTGATGACTTGTCCACACAGACGACCTCCAGGCACTCCTTGCACCCACTTATCCCAACATGGTCACCTCCACGCTCCTCCTAGACCATTGCCAGGGGAACAAAGAACATCACGAGGACCCCAGGGAGTCAGACGGAGAGGACGGCCGCCAGGTTGTCCGTCAGTTCGGCAGGCGCTTCGTCCTGAAGGCCGGCCTGGGCGTCCAGGACTACGCCGTGTATTTCATAGGCCCAGAGGGAGCGACGCTGCGTAACTTCATGATGACTTGGAACCGCTGCCCGTTCTCTACGTTCCAGCCCGCCACCGCCACCGGCGCCGCCGAGTCACTGTCCATCAACCGGGCCCTGATGAAGCGCTACTACGCCATCGAGCGGGCCAAGGACGCGGGCGTGGTGGGCATCCTGGTGGGCACGCTGGGCGTGGCCGACTACCTGACCATCATCCAGCAGCTGAAGGAGACCATCCGCCGGGCGGGCAAGAAGAGCTACATGTTTGCCATGGGCAAGCTGAATGTGGCCAAGCTCGCCAACTTCCAGGAGATCGACGTGTTTGTATTGATCGCCTGCCCCGAGAACTCGCTGCTCGACTCCAGCGACTTCTACAAGCCTGTGGTGACCCCCTTTGAGATGGAGGTGGCCTGCAACCGCAACAGGGAGTGGTCCGAGGACTATGTGACCGACTTCCGCAACCTCCTGCCAGGTCTGCTGGGCCTTTTTATTATATATCATGAAAATATGCTATTATTTTTTATTTATATATATCTATATATAGTCAGTTTAATTGTAAAGGCATGACGAGTAGCTTAATTGCATTAGGACGTTAATAATTGTCTTTCCACCTCCAATCTGCTCTGCCCCAGGTGGGTGGAGTCACGTGGCGCTGGCCAATGAGCAGGAGGCCGGCGAGGAGACAGACGTGTCCCTGATAACTGGAGCTCTGCGAAAGCAAGGCCTGTCGTCTGACGGGGCTTCCTCCGCGGAGCTCTCCTCCCTGGTCCTGAGGAACCAGACGCTTACGGTGGCCAACACCAACTCGGCAGGTAATGGAAGCACCTCTAGACCAAACAGGGCTGCTTTGTTGAGTGGTCAATGTCTTGGCAAGGCATTTAACTCAACATTATGGAGATACTTTCTTTTTAAAGAAATATCACGTGTCATCGTCTTCCCTTGTCTGGCTGCCATTCATGATAAAATGTTATACGGTGGCCCTGAGAGCTCAACACACTGCAACTTCTGAAAACACAAGCAAATAAAGAAAACATCTTCATCAAGTTGACAACACAACACAAACATTACACAAACGTTCTGCATTTACACCAAACGACCACGGAAGTGTTTCCAGGGGACACTTTAGTGGTGAACACGTCTAAGTGTTTTTTGTTAATGTGAAGTCTAAATGCTGGGCCTGTGTTGTCATCTTCTTAATTAGCTTGTGTTTTGTCTATTTGCATGTGTTTTCTTTAGTTGCAGCGCATTGAGCTCTCAGGGACACTGTAATGTTGCCACGGTGACACACCCAGAGACACTACAACATCATGCAATGAAAATGTTGCAGATAATTGTAGATTTATGTTTTCTACAGTAATTGGATGACATTGGATGAGTATTGTGAGGATGAGACAAATGTTTGAGCTAAATCTACAATCACAATGCATTCATCATTTAATTTGTGGCTTGGCTTGATTGGGTTTATATGGGCACAATTGGGCCTTATTTAAGTGACAGATTTCTCCAAATCAGTGGTTAGTTTATGTATTTTTTTCGGGCAGTAATGTGTCCATAGAGAGAGATGCACTCCGATAGTGATGTGAAATAGAAAGTCACGTCTTAATCAACACGTCTCGTTGTGCGGCATAGCGTCCTTCCTGGCGGGCCGCAGCTGGCAGGGCCTGGAGAGGAAGCTGGGGGAGACGCCGGTGGCGAAGGCCGTGGAGGGCCGGAGGGGCATCGCCATCGCCTACGAGAACGAAGGGAAGTCCTCGTGATGACGTGCCCCTCTTTCAGATCGCTTCATCACATGCCTTATTTTATTACTGCCGCTTCACCTGTATTTATTAATAACTTACTGCTTAAGCACGATTTGCCCGTGGTTGTACTTGTTTTAAAAACATGATTTTGTTCATATCTGAAATGATGGCAACACAACGTGACTGTTATTTACAGGACTGTGTTGCCTTGTCCTGCCCGCGGTTGGCTGTTCTATCAAACACTTGAACTGTTCTTTGAGGACCACGTATTCAAATAAACCAATGTCGACTCAGCAAGGAAGCCATATTTTATTGTTCCAAACATGCGCGCCTTTTCAATGCGACAGTTCACGGACAGACTGTCCGTGACATAAATTGAGAAATAAGTTAATGCAAATAATATGACAGATAAGACAGCAGATAAACATGGAGTACGAATTCCGTAGAACTACATCAGTACGGTCACTCAGTTGAGTCTTACAGAAGGCGTATGTATTGCGTAGAATGACTTGCACCGATGGCCAAACCGTAATGACACAGAAATCGCGCAGCACGTGGTTATTGGGCGGCCACAGGAACCTCCACAAAGGCTGCAGGAAATATACCAGTATCTCCGTTAAACTGCCCTTCAAACCAGTCCTGGTTCACTAAAGAAATAAAATCATTCATAGTGATTAAAACTCGTCGTTTATGGTCTGCAGGATAAACAAACCAAGTTATTGTGAATTACCTTTAGCGAGGAGTAGGATGGTATCTCCTAGGTTGAAGGTGAGGTCCTCTGGGTTCGTGGACTCGTACGAATGAAGTGCTATGGCATACTGCACCCCTAGGTTCTCTTTCAGAGGCTAGCGATGCAAAATGTGCCAAGTTAGTTCATTAACCACCTCGGAACACAAAACAGTGACTAGCGATGCTCGAAAGCTACCCACCTCCTCCTTCTTGGCGTCACACCACAGAGTGATGCGTCCACAGTTGGCGCTGCTCCAGATCCCCTGCATGTCTGTGCTGGCGTCCATTACCGTCAGTCCGGCCTCTGGGGACGTACAGCTGGAGTCCGCAAAAAGTAACACGCGCTTTGTGTTTGTATGTTTAGTGGATATATAGCAAACAGGGTCGCCACACTAGAGGGAATTATTTTCGCTAATTTTTCTACAGATGATGAAGGTATGGATTCTATGACTATATTTTCTATATTCGATATTCTAATCCAACACATTTTCTTGGGAGACAAACTAAATGTTAGCCAAAACTGTTCCTTTTAACACGTTTAGAGACGTCTTTGAAAAGCTTTGGAAACTGTCATTGTGGCGTAATACCTTAAGGTGATGATGCCCGCTGGCAGCTGCAGCTTCTTGCCGATCCTCTCCACCAGTGTAGCGTAGGGAGAACCACAGTCTACATGGAGGGCCAGGTTGAATATGTAGTGCACTTTCACAATGCATGCTGACTTTTCATCACCATCTGCAGCCTAAGCAGAGACCAAGACGTTGGTGTCAGTTCTGGGGCAACGGATGACTTTATATTGACTTACAACAAAAAAATCTTGTCAGATGACGTGACCGATGGTTACGATTTTGTTTGGCGTACCTCAGAGTTTGTGTTGTCTTCACTTTTACTACCGGGCTTCAGTACTAAAGAAGAAAAACTGGTTAACGTAAGAATATGTACATTAAGAAACTGTCCTGTAAAACTGGGATTCAAATATGGTATGGGTTATCCATCAGAACAAACTGTATTAATGTGTTTTATGTATGTTTGAAGTATATACAGTATATAATGTACCTTGTTTAGTCTGAGGTGTAGTTGGGGCCTCTCGTCTTGGAGGGTCTGTTATGTCATTACCTTGGCTGTTGCCAACCTACACAGAGACAAATGACTATGAATTACTATGCACTTAAAATTAATACTTGAAACAAATTGCTACACCTTGCACGCCACTGTGGAGACTATAACATTGTATAAAATAAAAACACACACACAAACTGCCTGTGAATACTTTGTACGTGTCAATGTTTTGTGATCCTGAATACATTCAACCATAAGAATATTTCCCGTGGGTGATGTATGCTGCCCTTAAGAACCCAGTGAACACTGCAGGAAAAAATGGTCACTTACTTGATTTGGTTTGGAAGTGTAATTGATGTCCATCCGCTCCAAGTAATTGTATGGAACCAGGCCTCTCTAAAATATAGGACGTAGCTCAAATCATTGGATTTTGGAGCTGAGGTACATTGGTGTACAAATAATTCCAGCACAACCCATTATATGCATCGCTAGCCCTTGTATATTAGGCTGTTATAAAAAGTTGATTGTGGGTGCCTATTGTGAGAAACTGCAATGACATTTTTTGCACAACTGTCCGGCATAAAGGTAATATTTTGTACTTTTTCATTGAAGACAATTTAAAGGTAATATGTTGTACTTCCTCTTTCATTTAAATCAACTTAAAGGTAATAAGTTGTACTTCCTATTTCATTGAAATCAACTTAAAGGTAATATGTTGTACTTCCTATTTCATTGAAATCAACTTAAAGGTAATATGTTGTACTTTTTCATTGAAGACAACTTAAAGGTAATATGTTGTACTTACTCTTTCATTGAAGACAACTGACGCCCAATTGTCAGCACCTTTCTGCAGCACAAACACTATATTTCCTGGCACCACTGCCAGCTCGCCACTCGTGTCGGGAACAAACTCAAATCGGACTATGTGGGGCTCTCCTTCGAAGGCTCTGTGGAGGCAAGAGATGCTGGTTGTGGTTGACAATATGTAGCCATGTAGCTGAATACATCTGATGTAGGCCTCTATGGTCTGATGTGAATGTGGCCCTAAGGTCAAGGTCAGAAGGACCAGATTTTGGAGCAAAGGTTGACCAAAGTAGTGCCTGATGCATTGTAAATATCACCTTGACCTGGGTCAGTTTATTTCTAGAGCTGTGCTTGTTTAATTACAGTGTCTACCTCAGAACTTCAGGTGCTTTAGGACCAGTAGGACCATCTTCCACCTACATGGAAACCAAAACACAGCTTCCAAACATTAAAATATACATTCAACATGGCTTCAGTAGCATGCATATGTAGTTTAAATTAACATGAATCTGATTTTGTGAAGAAAAATATAAAGAATGTTTAAAAAAAATGTATTTTGTATTAAAGCATGTACTTCACCTGTGGTTGTAATGGAGCAAAGCCAGAAAACTCATCTTGTGGAATAATGGAGGAAACAACCTGAAGAGCAAATAAAAACAGACATTGGGTTATTTAAGGGGAACCAGGCACTAAAAACAAACCACAGAGGCACTGATTTGGCTGTCATATCACGTGGAGAAACCACACACTTTTTATAGTGGGGGTGATGCTAAACAGGTCATAAGGTGACTGTATAAAGATGGTCCCTGGAGAGATGTACCTTTGCTTTGCCCAGATAGTCCCTCTTCTCCAGCTCGGCCACAAAATGCTTATTCGGTCTGAACAGCACCGTCGAGGGAACCACAGCTGGCTTGAAGAGCTTCTGCTTCTGTTGGGGAAAGAATGGTCCTAGTATTCATATATAATATATGCCTAGAATTGTTTTGATACATTTAAGAGGCATTCCGTGAGAAAGTTCCTATTACTGAATGCTGTACCCCACCTGCCAAACAGCCAGAGCTGAGGAGACGAGTACTGCAGCATTACTACTATTGCTTAAACATTGCAACTGCTGTTTCTGATCAAAGTGTCCCCAAGCACTATTACGAGTCAATTATGACCGTATAATTGTACTTCTCATTCGTCTTTAGTGTGTGTTTTCTCTTAAACGGTTGTATTTAGAGCATTTGTTGTCGGATGTGAACGCCAGACAGCTCAGCAGCTACAGAAGTAATAGTGGTATAGTATAGTCTCGTATATAGTATCCTATCAATGGAAGATCTTGTCAGTGGAAGGCTACAGTGCTTTTGACGGACCAGTGTGGACTGCAGAGCTCGATCGATGAGGTTGAGCTTGGCTTCTGTCTTGTAGTTGAGTGCCGACACAAGGTGCTCCTGGGCTTTCTCCCAGTGGCCCAGGTGAGCCTCGCTCAATGCCATGTTGTGTAGAGCCTGAGTATGGAGAACATGAGGGAAGCCTGTGTATTGACATTGCAACTGTATTTTACATTCCTCATTGCACAATCAAACTTATACACATATTTTGTATGTAGGTCAGGGTGAAATGGTTGATGATGTTGAATATGTAGAAGTAGTTCTTGAGGCATATGTTGAATTGTATTAGTTCTGCAGTGGCCACTTTAATATGCTTGAAATACTAACCTCACAGGCATATAGTTTGTGTCTGAGACCAAGTGCTTTGTAATCTATGAGTTGGTTGCCCCTCAGTTCCTTGAACGCATGCTGAAAATCTGCAAAACTCTCCTCATAACTTGAAAAGGAACAGTTTGGTTAAATACGGATTCCATCCATAACTCAAGCTATAAATTAATGGAATTTGTGAAAACAATTGATAACAATGCAGTGCCATACCTTTCCTTTTTGTAGAAGGTGATTCCTCTTTGAAAGAAGGCTACAGCCAGGTGTTCATCTTTGCCTATGCTTCTGTCGAAAGCCTGACCAAGAGTCAGATTGTGTTAACTTCCTCCACAGGAACTGAGAAATACACTTCTCTTTTCGTCGTGACTTGCATTTTTATAACAGAAGATGCCAAAAGCACACTTGCATTCAACCTTTCTTGAATCGTTAAATGTTGAAAACAAATGTCAAGTTTATCTTAGATCCTGCTTTTGGGCAAAAGTGAGAACAGGACAGACATACCTTCTCAGCAGCGTCTAAGTCTTGGTTGATGAGGTGGAGACAGCCGATGTTGAAATAGATTTTGGAATTTGGTTCTTCAATAGAAACAAGGATTTCAAGCGCTTGGGAGAGGTGTGCCTTGTCAACACAGGCTACAGCCTCATCCCATTGTCTCAGAGTGTCCAGGAAAGACATGGTAGCGATCTAGACCTTCACAGAGCTACTGACTGAGACAGAGGAAACATTGCTGAAACACTGAGCGCGCTGGAGATGAGGAAGTACAGTGTAGTTACAACAGGGCACCACGTTTTTTTTTATGATGTTGTTGTACGATGTCAGTAATGCATAACTGGGGAAGATATACACGAGGATTTATTAGGTGACGATCAAATTCTTTGATGGCAAAAAGTTGTCCACTGTTCTTGTCGCGGCATTTGATGACAGTGCCGAAGCTTCCTTCCCCAAGGAATCCAAGAACGATGAAACTGTCCATGTTTCCAACGATGGATTGTAAGACTTCCACCCTTCTCTTCTTTTCTCGCGTTCGCTAATCAAGGCCCACAGGTTAAACCAGCCACCACCACACACACTCAGGAGAGCACTAGCATAGTTACCACCTGCTCTGTCATTCATTTTCAACAACTTGCAATAAACCGGATTATTTGCCACCTTGGGGGAACCCTTGAGAAGCCACTTATGTGGCGTGTGGCAGTGAGGTTTGCCACAATGGTCCCTGTTCAGGCACCAGTGTAGCAAACCTCACTGCCACACAACACATAAGTGGCTTCTTAAAGGTTCCCCCAAACAGCAAGGACACCGGAAGGTGGCAAAGAATTCGGTTTATTGTAAGGTTTGATAAATGGACAGAGCAGGTGGTAACTATGCTAGCGCTCTCCCCAGTGTGTGTGGTGGTGGCTGGTTTAACCTGTGGGCCTTGATTAGTCAATGGCCCACAGGTGTGCAGCCTCACCCAGCCAAACCAATCAGCCTGACTCTGGCCAGGTGAGGCTGCTTAAACCAGCCACCAACCACACAATCTTACTGTACCATCAGCGATATGTTGTTGTTTCCCTCTTTCGACAAATGTTTCTTATTGTAAGTTGCTTTGGGTAAAAGCGTCTGCCAAATGCCCTCAATGTAAATGTAAAATGTATGGCATCCCTCCCCTTGTCCCTACTCCTTATTGTCACAAGGGGGCAGTATAGCTCAAATGAAGCCACAGCAAGGACTTTATCCACAGTGGCACAGTGTTGATCCTCTGTAGGCTTATATTGAAATAAAAAAAACTAAAAGTAAGTGTGTGTGTGTGTTTCCAGTAAAACATTCAATATGAGCATACATATGAGGTAATACTATGCTGTCAACTTTTCACAACATCACCATGAGCATGTGCACTCTGACGAAGCAGGGTTGTATAGAAGACATATTCCCAACTAGGTGACGTGAGACGTGCAACTGTTTGTGCGAGAGGGACGGCAACCAGCAACGTCAAAGGAAGTGGAGGCAGAGAACTGGGAGGTCGGAGTCAAGGACACAAGTCCTCTTAGAGGACAATAAAGCCATGTTCAATAAAGATGATTTTGTTTGAATGCAATCTTGCACTGAAAATGATAAATGCCCTTTCTTCACAATGACAGAATAAACAACCAAACTATTATTATCTCTTTACATGCTAAATAATGACAACAAATATATGTAGGATGACTTTCTTTTTTGGAACACAATAAAATATATTACAGGAAAAGATATATAATTACCATACACAGGAAGGAAGAAAAGGCGTTTTTTGACTGCTGATTACAAACACAGGTCAGTGTTGGCCGACAGGTCAGGCTATGCATGTGGATCATATGTGCTGTGGTAATCTTCTACTGTTTGGCAGTGATTGTCCTTTAGAAAGACATTATTGTCAAAGAATTATTGTCAAAGAATGATAACACCATAACTTTGGCTGCATTTTATGCAGTGACAAACATTCATAACAGTGTGGGAGCCAAGTAATATTATAAAACTTTCTACTAAATATATTATAAAACTGGCTGATACATTCGAAACGAAGTTCGCGGCTCTCGCGCTCTCAACAGGCAAGTTCGGGGTGCGCAATATTCTACTGCGCACCCTGGTGGCTTGGTGGTGAAGTGCAGCGGCACTGTCATTCACCAGAGAATGTGGTGCATAGTTCTTTTGGAAAACATGTTTCTTTTAGCCTATTTATCTAGTTAACGTAAGTGATACTCATTATATTGAGTGGAATTTTAAAATGCGTTATTTGTGATTCAAATACTGGTTGTTGGTAATGTATTAGCGACCCCCACAGGTGTATGGTTGTACTGCTTTCATGGGAGCTCAGACCCCTCCTTATGGGGGGCTCAGCTCCCACATAACTCGAACCCTGGCTGTCCAGGTCCAGCTCAGAGCCGCTGATGCTAACCTTGGCCCGCTTCTCGGCCGCGCAACAAGCGTAGGGAGTCCAACATCTGTGGGTGAAGAAACACAGCGGTGAGTCGTGAGTGTGTGTGGCGTGCGACAGAAAACAACTGTTCCTCAAATCAATCACAGTTATGTTGGGGCTTTGTTTTATTTTCGCCAGCAATAAGAAATGGGTGTAAAAAGCAACATCGCCTGTGAGGGGCTCCACGTGGAGGTGTTGCTTTCATGTCTCATCATCTTTAAATCGTCTAGATGTCATCTACTAAAAATCAGCTTTTTCAAATTGCAACCATTGGTCTCAAATACTAAATGTAAGTTCACATGCTTGCAATCAACTAGGAATGCATTTGTGAGGAATGTATTCGTTTCACAGCCACAAATCAGTCTAATTATATCCAATCCTAAGTTATCCACGGTGAAAGCATCTGACCTCCTCCACGTCGAGGGGCTCGTCGTCTTTACTTTGAAAACAAAACTGTCCGACCGGAAGTCAGTAATTTCCCTGTCCTACTTGAGGCATGTTACGCTTGCGAAGAACATTAAACAAACAAACATGGCTGTGCAATATTGTAACCATATTCCGGTACTACAAATGTCTACTCCACATAGACGTTTAAATAAGAGATATGCAACGATTGATTGTCAACGATGTTGAGTATAAATAGTTGACTGTTTCTCAAGGTTACCTAGCGTGGCGAGAGCTTCTTGTGAACGTTTTACAGCTAGCTATCGATGTAGTGAAGTGAGGTGAACAATATGGACCTTGGAACAATGTTGTACAACAACCTGAAGGATGTTCCGTGGAGCAACACTTCTCTGCCGTTAGATCAACTCGTCAGCGCTTACAGATTGCCTCAAATCGTCAAGCTGGATAACGGTGAGCAACTTCTGTTTAGGTTGTGACATGTGTTAGGCGTTTGGAAATGCAGCTCCGCAAACGCTACAGTGGTTTTCTGTGCTACTACCTCACATGCTAACGTCCACCAAGGGCTCTGAAATCTAGTTGCACATGGTCCTCGTGATTGTTCATATTTGGGTTATTATATCAATAAAAGGACCCAGCCGTATGTCTTCAACAATGTCCATTTTGCTGCAGCTTTGTGTGCACGTTGCAACGTTATCAGCTAGCGTAATCTATTGTCTTCTAGTAGCTCCCTTTCCTCTACAACCCTGTCATCATTTCCCCTTGATGCAGTAAATTCATTTCTATCATGCACTTTCATGAAAATATAACTACATATATGATGACAATATAATATTGTAAGCAAACAGATGCACACATATGCCAGAAGTAAGTGATGCTATAGTATAACGATCGTACATGATGCATATGATGAGTCACATTCAGGACAAAATGTGCAATGAATAATAAATAATGTAAACACTTTAAAGATGGAATGTACACCACTTCTAGCTAAAGAGCCTGCAACGTTTGCTTGATGTTAGATCACTTACTAAAACATGACTTGCTTACACATTTTCACCTTATGGCTTGTTGAAGGCAAGCCATAAGATGTTTTCCGTCTTCATATTATTTGCTTGACCGTGATGACACTGCCCCGCTAGTGACAATGCCATTCATACTACTGGAAACATGTATTGGGCACTGAACACAGTAGCCTAATTCATGAAAACATTTATATATATGTCAATGAGTTTTAGGATATTCAAAATCATTGACAGTTTTGTGTGTTTTGACAAAGTATGATCTTTGGGATGAAATATAAAATATAAATATAAAATGTACTTGTAAAAATGTACAAATTGACACACAGCAGTTAGACATTTTAAAAATAAGCATACTCATTCTCATTGCTAATTCAGTTGTGGCCTGCAGGCTAGTTAGATACAGTGAGCCAAATGTTAAGAGCTAGTCCGTCATTTAAAATGATCTTACAGAGGTTTCCCATTTAAAGCACTTCCTATTTGTTTCACCCGAGCATTGAACCTTCTGGCTATTTCTATTTCTGGAGTGGTTAAGTGGTTGTCAAAAGGTTTCGACTTCCCGGGTACATGATGTGTCAGTGGAATGGCAACAGTCAACAGTGTATAAAGTCAGCCTACATCTAATCTTAGCGCCTTTTCGTTGGATTCGTCTCCGCAGGTGAATCAGTGGAAGGTCTTCGAGACAACGACTACCTCTTACTTCATTCCTGCCGCCAGTGGACCACGATAACGGCACACAGCCTTGAAGAGGGACACTACGTTATCGGTCCCAAAATAGAGATCCCAGTTCATTATGAAGGTAGGAGAGAGCCACACCGACAGGGCGTATGCATACAGACTGGTGATGTCGGCCCTTTTTATGGTTGCATAAACTGCCAAGCAGTCATATCCAGATGACTACATTGTTGGTAACAGTAATTTTACTAGCTTACATTGTATTTCATTTTGTGCAGTAGGGTTGAATAGGTAATGCTGAAAACCCAATATCACAGAAAAATATTACGTGGCCACTCACGCACTGCATAGTGCCTGCTCTGAGATTTTATGAAACCTGACATCTACTGACTGTCTCCAATAAAGATCCATCCCACCATTCGAAACAATATGGCCGCGTCCGCTAAAATGTTGATGCAGAGGAAGAGAAAGGCAGTGTAACCGACCGTATAAGGGCTGACATATTTAGTAAATAATAAGCTGCAGACAGATGTAACTTTGAATCCGCAATCACTTTATGTAGTTTCCATCCAACTGTCCCCCAAAACCATAACAAAACTTGGTTCTGCCCTATGGCCAGCCCAGAGGGACTCAAACTAAACGTAAACAAAACAGCATTATTTATGGTGTAATATGGACCTGCAAATGACAACATGGTCTGTCCGTTTTATAGAAAAAGATCTCGTTGACGAAACTTCGTCTTTGGTTGTGCATTCCCTGTTGTGTTTGTGCAGGTGCACTCCGGTTCTTTCCAGGGAATTTTCAGGAAATCAGATTGTGACTTCTCGAACAGCCGACCACATTTTTGGACAGAAATCCACCCGAGCGTCCGATTCCTGAATCGCTAGCCATTAATCAGGGGTCGCAATCCTCCTCACACACACAATTAAATTTCAGTTGTTTGTACAATGTCAGCCTGGCTTAAAGGGGCAGTGAACTGAAAATCGTTTTTATAATTATTTTGAATCGCGATTGTCTTTATATGATCATCAACATATAAGGGGCGGCAGTAGCTAGGGAGGTAGAGCGGTTGTTACCTTGCATGGTTGACACTGCCATCGGTGTATGAATGAGTGAATGTGGGGCAATGTAAACAATTTGACAAATGAAAAGTACTGATTATTTTCTCACTTTACTCTAATGCATCTGTAAAAACCAGGAAAAGACAATACTTATGCACGAAGACGATGAGTAGACTAAGGTCGTCTCACGATGTTGATACAATATCGATATATTGTCCAGCCCTAGTTGGACACGGTCACCCTTTGCCTGCATTTAAAAACAATTTGAAGCCATTTTAGACTCCACGGAGTGTCGATCACAGTGCCACTCCGAAATGAAAGCACACAAAGACTGTGTGTGACGTAGTCCTCTTCTGGTCTCAGGTCAGTTCAAGTTGCTGGAGCAGGACCGAGACATCAAGGAGCCGGTGCACTACTTCAACAGTGTGGAGGAGGTGGCCAAAGCCTTTCCTGAAAGGGTATACGTGATGGAAGACATTACGTTCAATGTTAAGGTACAGGACCATTGTCGAATGTTTCTGAACGCATGTGCCCTGGGACTGCTGTGTGTATGTGCACTGGGACTGCTGTGTGTATGTGCATGTGCCTGCATGTCTGGGAAAGTTAGAGAAATGGGATATTAATCTCGAATGAATGTTGATGGAATTTACCTGACTCACATTTAAGAGTTAGGAAATGTTGTTCCTGTGATGAATGTAACATTTTGTGCTGGTTTAATTGCAGATGTAATGTTATTTTAATCTGTTTGTTCTAGTTGCGTAATATAGTTTAGATTGTAAAGAATGATAGTAATCCTAATTCTGTTATAATATATCGGTCGGAAACATAATATGATATTTGCATTACATGAAGTTAGAATTGAGTCTATATTTTACCAAGCAACTACCCTGATTCAATCAGTCTTGCTCAAGGATTTAATCACAACTGGACACAACCAGCAGCAAGCGACTGCTTAATCTGCATTATATAACAGAAGTCAACAGACAAAACAGCTTTGAGCATTCTGTGTATTCTGGCAACACAAATTCTCAGAACCAAATAAAACCGACAAATCTGTTTTGCAATTTCCCAGATGGCGTCGGGGGAATGCAATGAAGACACAGAGGTGTACAACATCACCTTGAGCACGGGCGACGAGCTCACCCTGATGGGCCAAGCGGAGATCCTCTACGCAAAGACCTCCAAGGAGAAGTCCCGCTTCAACACCATCTTCAAGAAGATCGGCAAGCTCCACTCCATCAGCCGGATCGGCCGTGGCAAGATGCCCTGCCTGATCTGCATGAACCACCGCACCAACGAGAGCGTCAGCCTGCCCTTCCAGTGCAAGGGCCTCTTCAGCAGCTGCAGCCCGCTGCAGCTGCAGATGCAGGAGGGCGAGCACACCATCCGTCACATCGTGGAGAAGACTCGGCTGCCCGTCAACGTGGCCGTGCCCAGCGGCCCGCCGCGCAACCAGCACGACCTGCATCACATCCGGCAGGGCCACCGCTACAAGCTGGTCAACGTCCAGACCAAGACGGTGGTCGTGTGCTGCGTGCTACGCAGCAACAAGATCACGCCCATCCACTTCCCCCTGCACGCCGCCATGCCCCGCTGCTCCCTGCCCGAGGGCCTGCTGCAGGGAGAGCTGTGGCTGGACACCATGGTTCACCGCTGGTTCACCTTCTGCCAGGAGCAGTTCCATATCGACGACTACTCCCGCGCCGTACGGGACGTGCGCGCCGACTGGGGCGACGAGGGCAAGAGCCCCAAGCGGAGCAGCGGGAGTGCCGGCAGCAACGGGAGTAGTGGCGGCGGCTGTGCAGGTAGTGGTGGCGGCT
>OMKP01058052.1:0-14176 GCA_900302375.1 Bathygadus melanobranchus | reverse complement strand
CCTCGTGGATTCCAACCAGCCGCGACACGAGATCCATCATCATGATCTTAACCTCAAAACGCTCCTTGCTGTCCTCCAGCTGCTTCAGGAGTTTCTCGGAGAAGTCTACAACAGACACAGAGAGAGAGAGACGCACGCAGAGAGGTCGTGTCAACGCTGCGGTCGTCTCGGCAGGACTACCACGGTGGTTTGTGTGTTGTGGAAATTTAAAGAAATACAAAATGAACCACCTTGTGGGTCATGGATGAGATGAATGGCCGAGAAGTTGAACACCTCCACCTTCTTCTTTTTCTTGTGTTTCTGTGCGTAAAAGTGCATTCAATCAACAACAAAAAACGTGAGCACATTTTTCAGATGATTGTTTATTTAGAACCCGAGAGAGAGCCGAGGGTGCGTTTGATTCGCGGTACCTTGAGGACTTTCATGGCCTTCTCCAGCTTCTTCTTGTTTTTGGGGTTCTTCTTTCCTGTGTTGTAGCGCACCATCAGGTCCCTGGTCGACGGCCCGTCGTCCTGAGAGGTATACAAACAAACGAGACAAAATCCCGGGCAGACAACGTATTGATTAGACGTATTTAGTCAAAGTACAATCTCCTATATTCCAAACCTTTCTCTCCACATTTGAGCTGATAGAATAAACTTCTATCTATCTATCTACTATCCGCGGTAACTCTCGATTACCGTACGCACCTCGGACTCTGAATCACTATCGTTTTTCTCGTCTTCGTCTTTGCCCAGGAAGAACTTCATGCCGGCTACGAGGATCTGCGTGCGGAGGGGGGAAACCGGACTTGATCAAACACAGACTTATTGATTGATTACTTATCGACTGCAAGCGTAGATACTCCGCCCCGTACATACCTTTGTCACCTTGGAGAAACATGCCGTCGTGATAACGTTGACCGTTTTTGCATCATTCCTGTAACAAAAGAAACACTTAATTAATGTACAGGGCCGTTGCAACCGTAACACACATTGACCCTAACCCTAACCTAACCCTAACCTATTTACTTGATACATGGATATCTAATAGGCTTGGTATGTAGGCAACATGGGCTGAGCAGTCGCGGTATCCAGCCTTGCAAAAGAGGAACCCTCTCTCACAGGTTTTATGATACATTGTCAGAGTTAGGTTCCACCAAGGGACGTCTCAGATTACCGTTCACGGTCAAGGTTGTCCAAACAGCATTCTGTTCATATTTTCAAGATTTACTTCACAGGGGAAGAAGATTCCCTCCCATGCACAGTAAATAGAGGATTATATACACAGTGCATTTCTTCTAGTTCATTACAGTAGATATAGAACATTCTGATGGTACCGATGGTTCCTGTGAAGCCTTCGAATAACTTTTGTGGATTCCTTCTGGGGGAAGTTATGCATGTATTATCTGATACTTTATGAACAATCCTTAATAACGAGTACAAATATAAATACGTATGACATGTACGCACATGTTTACAGGACAATCACTTAATCTTATGAACCACAAAGGAATCAATTGTCTCAAGTGTTATTCAATGTTATCTGTGCAGTCAGCGAGGTTAGGCCTACTGAGAAGGGAAAGTTACAACCTTTGCGTTTCTTGATGATCCAGCAACAACAAATCATTACAACATTCATATATTGATATATTGGAAGGGTGTACAGCATTTAGGAATATCTCAAATTAAATTGAAAATACCCCAAATTAGCTGAAAATGTCAACTCACCAAATGTTCCTCTTGTAGAGCTCCACCATGACGTCCAATGAGATCTTGGCTGCGATGGGATTGCTGTCTCTCAGCATGGTGTACATAAAGTTCTGCAGAGTCTGAAACACAGAATAATACAACACTGGCTGGGTTACGATGTTGGTGTAGAAATAACAATAATGATAAGAAAACGACACAAAAAAGTTGACTCACCGTGTTGACCTTGTTGTTCTTGTGTTTTGCGTTGATGTTCTTTATATCGGCAACGATGTGCGTGTAGAGTGTCTGTACAGGAAAAAGACATTGAATAGATGGTAAATGGATTGCATTTATATAGCGCTTTTATCCACAGCTCTTTACATTGCCTCACATTCACCCATTCATACACCGACGGCGGTGTCAACCATGCAAGGCGACAACCAGCTCGTCGGGAGCAGCTAGGGTTAGGTGTCTTGCTCAGGGACACCTCGACAATTAGCTAGGCGGAGCCTGGGATCGAACCAGCAACCTTCCGGCTGTCGGACAGCGGACTGCTCTACCTCCTGAGCTACTGCCATGTTACTGCCTTAGACATATTAGCGTATTCACTGATCTGGAGATAAGGTAGGGCCATCAATTATATACAAATAGGTTTTATAAGGTAGATTTTCGGCCTGTATACAATAATCTTAAGAATGCATTGGAAGTTGCACAGGGCATGGAAACCTAATGGATTCTAAGTGATTGACTTGTTTACAAATCGAGTTGTCCTGGGACTATTCATAGATAGCCTGCCAACAATCAGGTCTGGAAACACTCACGTTATAGTATGTTTACCTTGCCTTATCTCCTTACTATCTCTTTGTGCGAGACAGTAACCGCACACACACACGTGTGCGGACAGAACAATACAGTCCATCAGCTCTTCCTCTGCGTCCATTACTAGACTAAGTTATTAGGGGAACTCGGTGACATAAGTAGCTAGTCTGTCCAGAAAGGCACAGAAGTCCATCAAAATATATGAGAGTAAAATCCCACCACAATTGGCCAACTACTGATCCTGGTCACCCATATATATATATATCTTCTACTATATTAGACTAATACGACTACAGACTAATACGCGTGTCTATCTGAACGGGTCTATTGTTTACTAGTGGCGGCATTGCTATGGCAGTTTGTTTTGGTTTTTTAAATGCGATTTTTGGAGAGGTTTGTCTGTTTTTCCAAAGACAGTACGCCGTTGGATAGTCTCACCTTCCTGAGGAGTTTGTCGTGACAGCGCAGCAGCTCAAAGAAGAGCTCCAGGAGGCCTGTTGGGTTGATCAGATCCTTGTTCCTCAGAAGAATCAGCGCCTTGCAAAACGTCTTTACAAGAGAAAACCACCACAAGAAGAACACATGCGACTGTTAGACTGCGGTCATCTACACTCCTACACGTTGGGTATGACTTCAGCATGTAATTATTCAAACATACTGGTGAAAAAACTTCAAATCATCACAGAGGCACGTGGGGACATGTTGTACATGGTGGAGTTTGCTGATAAAAATGTGATTTTTTTTAATGTAATTTTTAAAATATGCCTATATAACCGCATCTCTCTGAAGTGTCCTTATATGCCTTACATTTTCATACCGAGCTAACTGATTCCTTACATATATTGGTTATTTACAGATGGGGTATGCTGGGGTGCATTTACTTAAATAACATTGTAGGTTTTGTCACACGCTAAGGTGTTGCCAGATTATGTTCTCTCACCATTCGCAAGTCTGGCTCCAGGACAGTGTGATGACCCAGTAGCAGCTCTGTCAGCTCCTGGGGAAACGTTGATAGATGCTCCACATAGCAGTGTCCAACCTTGGGAATGACGATCAGCCACAGCATTAAAACCACTGACCGAGGAAGTGACTGACATTGATTAAGTCGTTACAATGGCACCTGTCACGGGGTGGGATATATTGGGCAGCAAGTGAACAGTCAGTTCTTTAAGTTGATGTGTTGGAAGCAGGAAAAATGGGATTTTGACATGGGCCAAATTGTGATGGCTAGACGACGAAATGCTCTGGGTCAGAGCATCTCCAAAATGGCAGGTGTTGTGGGGTGTTCATCTTGTGCACTGGTTAGTACCTAACAAAAGTGGTCCAAGGAAGGACAACCGGTGAACCAGTGACAGGGTCGCTAGCCCGTCTGGTCCGATCCCAGAAGAGCTACTGTAGCACAAATTGCTGAAAAATGGTATGCTGGCTATGATAGAAAGGTGTCAGAACACACAGTGCATCGCAGCTTGCCGTGTATGGGGCTGTCAGGGTGGCCATGCCCTGTGCACTGCCGAAAGTGCACAGTTTTAATGTTGTGACTGATCGGTATATACTTTCT
The DNA here is from genome assembly GCA_900302375.1 of Bathygadus melanobranchus. Lineage (NCBI taxonomy): Eukaryota > Metazoa > Chordata > Actinopteri > Gadiformes > Macrouridae > Bathygadus > Bathygadus melanobranchus. Next base: position 10,129 of record OMKP01058052.1, on the reverse strand, counting down.
CTTTGTCTGTGAAGTAGAGCGAATACAGTAGCACGGGGATATTAATATATATATGACTGAATAGATCAATGAGGGTTAAGTAGCACCAGAACTCACCTGAGCAAGGAACATGACGAGGTCCGAGAGCTCCTTGTTAGGTTTGTTTGGCTGTAGTTTAAATATCTGCACATTGGACTGGTAGTGGCGATATTGTTGGAGAAACTGAGGGACACAGGTCCGACATGGATTAGAATGGTTAAAATAAATGCAGCATGTTGACAAAACGTACTTCCTTATAGATTGATCTGATTTAATACGACATAGTGTTAACGTGATTAAACAGGCATGTCTGGAAAGACTTACTTCTTCTATGTACGACCCAGGGTCCCTCTTTATGAGGTTCTGCAACTGCGGTAAATTGTTCGGCAGTTTGTTTCCTTGTCGCCCTGACATGTTTAAATTTTTTTTGAATGATCTAACGAGAATGTGTGAGTAAAAGCAACTTATTAAATAGTAAGCGTGGCACATATGGTAGCTGCCATATTGTTTTGAGGAGCACTGCTGACTACGGTCAGCGCAGTGGGACAAAACAAGTGTACGAATACAATTGCACCCCCCGTGCATAGGCGGAACAACTACATCACATAGACGTGACATTTTGGTTAAAATATGTGTTGTTCTATGATTATGTTATCTTCTATCTATCCTAAATCTATATTATCTATACAATATTACCTAGTCCTGGGAGAAATTCAACAACTGCATAACATACTTTAAATGGACAATGTGGCATGTTGTGATATGTAATAGAAATCCATTTAGGCAAGTTAAAACATATAGCCTATCATTAACTGTCCAAAGAATTAATGTATGGCTAATTGGCTATAGCTAATTAAAGGTCACAAGCCTTTTCCATTGGTTCACTAACGTTTTCAGTTAACATTGAGACACAGCTATCTTATTTGCCAGTCTAACAAAACCTTTTTGGCTCTTGGAAATCTACTGGCGGGGTAGTTTCCCTCCTCATTATGTTTCTATGACCATTCAAAATGATTAGCATGAAGTCTGTCTGTTTTTATTTACATATACTACATTTAACCTGGTCACCTCATGATTTGGCAAGTAATTGTTTGGGAAGTCTAAGCACTGCCTGGTGTGGCTATGGAAGATGCTGTGGACTTAACCATTGAGTGCATCGGTGGTTGTAGTATTGTTCAAGTTTTGAGGGAATTTCCAAAAACAAATATTTCATGGTTAGCTGCCAATTGTTCATAACTAATTTGATACCAGCCCTGTACAGTTATGTGCATAAATACTGTAGCTAAACATTATCTCAATAAAGACCTGCTACATGCTGTATTTGTGAACTGCAATGACATGGACACATGTAAATCAGACACTTCATGAAATAACATTCAAAACATATCCACAGTTTAATTTTCATGAGATGAATATGTACACATTTAATATCATTACCTCAGGCAGTCGGCAATTACTGTATAATAAGATTTACAAAGCAAATACTGTCGTAGTATTCTGTCAAGGCAAACTCCAGCATCGAAATAAGATTAAAAATGCACAAAAGTATACTTTTGTTCCACATAAAATATGAATCCATTCATTGCTTTCATCATTATTTCATAATATCCAAGTATTCCGGGGGGGAAAAAAAAAAAAAAAAGACTTGTGGGTTGACAATACCGAGATAAAAACATACAATCATCCGTTCTCATGAATGCATCGAGAGGAAGTAGCAGCCAAGTAAGAAAACATACAAATATAGAATTTACTCTAGAATTTATGCTACTCTAACCAAATGCTTTAAAGGCTTTAAAAAGGTTGCACTGTAATTTTGGCAATATCTGCCTCTATGTCAACCGTCCTCCCATGTTTGTTTGTTTGTTTGTTTGCTTTCTCGCAGGAAACGGGGGGTGGGTCGAAGGAATGTACTGTACATGGTGACGCAGGTAGAGTCTCGACACTATCCTGAGATCTTCTCCTCTGCTTGAAGACATCTGAGCACGTATAAAATCACCTGATAGCAGAAAATATATTGTTCCTGTAGGAGAGAGAGGAGAGCAGCTTTTAGCATTAACAGTGTTATATTTATACACACCGGATGTCGTCAATAAAAGGTCTACGTGTTGAAGGATCACCTCTGTTTGGACCATTCCTTGTCGCTGAAGCCTCATGTTCCTCACGACGTCTGAGATATCAAACTGAGAGACAAACTGTACGTTAGTCAGAGCAAAAGACAGACAAAAACAGTTTAATCATGCACTATGGAACTTTTTTCACTCTAAATTTGTACCTAAATTTGACTATTAAATTTGTAAGTCTTCAAACTAAAATGACAGCTGCGGTGAAAACAAGTGAACTCACACAGCAGCGACACGTGGTTCTCAAAATAAACAAACTCAAAAACGTTCGTTAAGTTTGTCGCTTACGTCCGAGTCCTTGCTGATGAGCCCGAGCACCACGTCGATGCAGATGAGTGTCCCAGAGCGGCCGATGCCCGCGCTGCAGTGGGTGATGATGGGGCCGGCCTGGTGGATGTGTCTCATGTAGGAGATGAAGGTGAGCAGCTGTTCGGGCTGAGAGGGGGTGCCGTGGTCTGGCCAGCCGGTGTAGTTCAGGTGGGTCACCCGCTGGACCTCATTGTTCTGAGAAAAAAGGAGGACACATTATTTAAACCCTTATTTAAACCCTAACCCTGAAATAGTGGGCAAACAGTGTGGCCTAAAAGGACGTGGAACCACAGCTATATTGTAAGAGAGTGGTTAGGGTTAGGGTTAGGGTTAGGGAAAGAGAAAGAGAAAGAGAAAGAGACCAGCAACCACACTGGAGGCTGAGCGATCGGCAGCAGCACGACACGAGCGAACGGCGAGTTTCACCTGCACGTCTTTGACCTCGATGAAGCGGATGACAAAGTTGTCCAGGTACTGGTCCTTCACCAGCGTGACCCGCAGCCTCTCGTCCACCATCTCCGAGGTGCCCGGCGTGTCGGGCCAGTAGCGCTGACACTTGACCTTGCCGCCCTCCACCTCCTGGGTCATCATGGCGATCACGTTGGACTTCTGCTCCCACACCATCTGCCAGAAGTCGCCCAGCGTGGTGGGCAGGGGTCCCTGGCAGGCGATGAACGAGTAGCTCTCGTCCTTCACCGTCATGTTGATGAAGTTTGCGTTGATGTAGCCGCCATCTTGGCCCAGGGTCACCCGCGTTGTATCGACTGGAGAGAGAAGAAAAAAAGACTTTAAACATATATAGGTTGGGCGTTGGCCCCTCCCCCACACTGAAATGGCCAACAAATTCCAATATAAATATTATATATAATTCAAATAAATATATATACATTAGCATAAAAGAAAGCATATTTTGTCCACTCCCATGTTAATAAGAGTATTCAAAACTTGGGAAATGTCCCTTTACGGTACACTTTGAACAGAAAAAAATTGCAATTAATTTGCGATTAACTACAATGGACAATCATGTGACTAATCGATACAAAATATTTCAATCGATTGACCGCCCTAATTTTAGTATTGCCATCAAGCTGTCAACAGAAGTCTTAAATAACTTTGCTAATGTTTGTTTTCAATCGCATGAACAACGGTGAATAAGCATAAGGTTTGATTAACGTCTGCTCACATGGAACAATGTTCTTGTAGCGATTCTTCTTCTTGTTCTCCGTAGTCTGACCTATTAAACAGTCGTCCAGTGGCTGAAGGTTCTGAAGATTCTGTGATGGAAACAGAAAATGAATACGTCATCTCCGTGCCGATCACCATCACCACCGTCACCACTATATTGGTACATGGTGGATACCTCAAACTCCTGCAGGGGGACCTTCTGCTCCAGCAGCCCCCTCATCATCCGGACCACTGTGTTGAGCTTGGCCCCCGTGTACTGTCCGTCCGGGACCACCTTGACCAGGGGCAGCGTGGTCAACTCATCCTCGCCAATGATCGGCCGGTCTGAGGGGGAAACCGTTTGTTGAAGGGGTCAACTTTGGGTAGTTTGGTTGAGTGTGGTTTGATGTTGAACGATATTGTATAGTTAGAGAAGGAAATAACATGTTTCTTTGCCATATCAATGATCTTTTATCTTGAAGCACAGCGATTGTAACAGAAATAATTAATTTCTAAAGTAATCTGAAACCCGAACAATGAACCCCATCAAACTCATAGTAATGAAGAGGTAAAAACAAACCATTTTAAACTAGTTTCATAATCTAGATCATCCTTATTCCCAGTCACAAACAACTCATTAAAACATTTCAAACACATATCCCCCATATGTTGCATGGTGGCAAAATAATTTAAATAAAGTTGATCTATCCATCTATCTATCTATCCATGAGCTGCTTCTTGAGATGGGGCAAAGCCCATTTCTGATTGATCGACAGGCATCCAATAACAGCTCTGCAAATATCTAATAACCAATAGCTATGCAGCACTTAAAAGTGAGCGACGTCAGGGATGGATGCAGCCGCCTCACCGTCTCGTCTCTTCATGTCTTCGATGGGAAGCTCGTCACTCCCCCACGTGATGTCATCCTCCTCGGGCTGCCCAGCACTCATCTGCAGATAGCTGTAGGCCACGACGACGACGACAACAACAACAACAGCAACACCACAACGATACGGTTAATAGATTGCAGCGTTAGTGACACGATCCAAAGGCCATCACAAGAGGCCCACGTCCAAACACAAACGAAAAAGTGACAAATCTCCATACTTCTCGTTCATCAGGTAGTCTACGCTCTCCTCTTTCCACTCCACCTTCCGGGAACTCTGCAACACATCGCAGAAGGAGTCTAGTTCAGCACCACCAGCAGCAACGATAAACTACAGAGAGGGACTTCATCCGGTGCAGGAATGTGGTTTATCAGGCGTGTGCAGTTCACCCCATTGAAGGGAAAGTACAAGCTAGTTCTACACTAGGGGAAAGACCCTAGTTTCGCATCGCAAGTGCCGTTTTAAGTGACTGAAAATGCGTTGGAAGTTAGAAATGATGGATGGTAAGAACACAGATGACAGCACTGAAGTTTCAGCTCCATAGGAAAGCCAGAGGCAGGGCAGGATGCCTGAGGTGTGGAGGTTCAGTACCCTACCTCCGGTGAGTCCTCAGGTAAAGAGGAGCCGTCGCAGTCCGTGTCCTCCGAGAGCTCTGTGGTCTGCTCGCCCTCTGGCTGCTCCTCTGCCACGTCCACGTGGTAGTCTGTGGACGACACCAAGAGCGACGACCAGTGACAGGTCATGCGTGCAATGGCACGTGTTTAACCCATAGAGGGCGATTTGAGTCTGTATTGTTAGGCATTGCTTTTTGTACTAAATAGTTTGAACAAAAAGTGATAGCTCTAAAGAATTAAACCATTGCTCATTAAACCAAGGGATTTTCTCTCTCCGAAATCAATTTGTTATGTGTAGAAAATGGATGGAAATCACAATTTGAGCTAAAATTCTGTCTGCAGTGTGCAGATTTTATGTTGAATTACTTGGAGGGTTAGTACAGTAGGGTATTGTAGGTATAATATTGGTGGTAGGGGAGGGTTAGTACGGGGTGGTACAGTATTGTAGGTATACCTATTGGTGGTAGGGAGGGGGTTAGTACTAGGTGGTACAGTATTGTAGGTATACAGTACTATTGGTGGTAGGGAGGGGGTTAGTACTAGGTGGTACAGTATTGTAGGTATATCTATTGGTGGTAGGGGAGGGTTAGTACTAGGTGGTACAGTATTGTAGCTATAATATTGGTGGTAGGGGGGGGGTTAGTACTACATGGTACAGTACAGTATTGTAGGTATACCTATTGGTGGTAGGGGAGGGAGGCTGCCAGACCGATGGCCGTCCCGGGGGGTAGCCATCTTGGTCTTGACTCCACTGTCTTCACTCACATCTGATGAACAAACAAGGAAATACACTTCAACCAAAAATCGCAAAATCCGACACGTCCCCATTCAAGTTAAATTCTTAACGATAAATGCTTTGACTATTTACTCATTTAGTAGACGTTTTTACCTAAAGCAAATTACAATTGTAACATTCTTTTCATACACGTCATAAGCATGGGCGGCAGTAGCTTGCTGGTTCTAAGAGTCGAGGTGTCCCTGAGCAAGACACCTAACCCCATCTGCTACCGACGAGCTGGTTGTCGCCTTGCATGGTTGACACCTCCGTCGGTGTATGAATGGCTGAATGTGAGGCAATGTAAAGCGCTTTGGATAAAAGCGCTATATAAATGCAATCCATTTACCATTTACAGCCTCTTTCTCAGGGAGTCAAACACCTTACCCTTGCGAGACTTCCCATAGCACGTGTTTAACCCACAGGGTTACCCACGGACTCCATATTTACATCTTATCCTAAGGCGAGGCCTTAGGATCATCCACAGCACTCCCCATGTGACCCGCTACATCCCTTTCCATCCACAAGAAGCTGCGTTAGGGTCCGGGTTTGCGCCCACCTGCGTTACCGTTGCACTTGTCAGAGTTGGTGGGCAGGTAGCCGGAGTAGAGGCCGGGGCTGTGCTCCGGGGGTCTGCTCACCACCAGGTTCACCAGGCCCTTGGCCCGCCGGATGGTGGTCACCGCCTTGGTGTGGGACACGCCCGTCATCAGCTCCTCGTTCACCTGGAGACACCACACAAGCCGGGGTTAGGGGTTCGATTCCCACTGGGGCCATCCGTGAATGTATGCACTCACGGTATAGTAAGGCTACACTAATATAATTAAATATTAGTGTAATAGCACCTTTGAATGGTATCGTATCGTCATAAAATGAAGATATTGAATTTTCGTGATACTCAGTTTTATAGTTTAAATTAATTACGGTGAGAAGATACGCCCTTAAAATGATTTGAAAGGTCAGTGAGAAAGTACTTAAAGAGTAAATTCAGATACATGGTATTAAGGAGAAGGTAGGGGTCTGGGAGGCATCTGGCTGCAGGTTGTGGACGTTGGGGATTGAACCCAGTACCCTTTGGCTAGGAGTCAAACACCCTGACCACTACACTCTCCATAACATAACTCACTCTTAGCAGGCGGTCTCCGACTTGCAGCTTGCCCGAGGCGTCTGCCTCGCCCCCGGGTGTGACTGACTTAACGAAGATGCCCCTCTCCCCTCCAATCACGGAGAAGCCCAGACCCCCTGCTGGGGGCTTCTCCAACTGCAGCTTAATGATCTCCTCCTGGCAACCAGACAGAGAGGATAACCCATATTAATTTGCCCCTACATTAATGATTAACAGACCAAAGATTAAGACGAAGAGCAAACTGTTCCATGAAACGTATTCCATAAAAGGTTCAAGAACATAAACTGAAATGCTTTAAAAGCATTCTTTTTATTCCTACTGTTAAAGCCTTACTGTTAAATGACAGATCTAACTTAAGACATAATGGAGCACTACTTGATTTTAAATTGTATTATAACGGTATTTCATTCAAGAAAGCTTTAAGTGTAATTGCAGCAATCCATTGTGAAATATATTGTTTTCAAATCAAATCAAATGATTTTGAGATAGTAAAAAAAAAGAGGAAGATGTACCCCTCCTGTAAAGCCTCAGGTTATAGTTCATTCAGTCTTACACTTTGACACCCCGCTACAAATACATTCATCAACACTGTAGCCAGACGTCAACAATTTCAGTTCGCATTTACCTCGATAGGACAAAATGTCGACAGGCAATCGTCTTCGCTTTGATCGCTCCCTTTAAGGAAACCTTTAGAGAAAAAACAACCACAAGAATACTCCTTAAAATACTGCTTCATTCACCAGAAACTGCCAGAACGGTTTACATACAATGAGCAATACGTTGAGTTTTAATTCTCCTACGTCCACATACCATTCATGCTGTTGGGGACGCTGGGGCTCACGTTGTTGTTGAGAAACAAGACGTGCCCAGGAGTCACAGGCTTACTGTCCCTTTAAGACGGAAACCAAGCGTTACAGAAACGACGACGACGGGATCTAATCGAGATCTAGTTCAAAAACTAAGTCAGCAAAAAAAAACAAAAAAAAAACCAGCAGAGAGACGGGCTCAGACGAATGAAAATAAAAACACAGTAAAAGTGGACACAAATTAATAGGAAAAAAAGCATTTAAAGTTGGAAAAAATACAAATACAAAAATAAAAAGCAAACTAGATTTTTTTTTTTCCCTACAAAGATTTTACTACAAAATACACTCAAAAACTCCAAAATGTAACTCGGGAGTCAGCTCTCTAGGTCTCCAGAGAGAGAAAGGGAGAGAGCCGGGGGCCTCACCTGGTGGCCTTGAGGGTGAGGTCGCCGAGGGAGAGCTCCAGGAGTCTGCGGCTCTCGCTCAGCGTCAGCTCCTGGGTGGGGGCCCCGTTGATGTAGTGCACCAGGTCCAGGGGCCTCAGGCTGCCCTCCGACGAGGCCAGGGACCCGGGCAGCACGTCCCTGACAAACAGCACGCCGTACGGGCTGTCGCTGCCACCGTCTAACACCAAGCCTGGAGGGAGGGGAGGACGGAGAAACTCTGTTCAAGGGCGTCACGAGCAGTGACTCGGAAAAACTGTAGATGTGTTCAAAAAGTTACAAAAAAAAACAAACAAACACTAGCCGTGGAAATTGAAACCCTGAGCTGTCGCACGCATTTTTTTCAACATATTTTCAGTTTCCCATGGAGGTTTGTTGACTGATTACTGTCTCGGGGGGGGTAAACGTGACTAACCGGTCGTGCAAGGTGGAACTTCATGTGTCTATTAGTATTTTACATTTACGTTCTTGTATTTATATTTCAAAACGCCTTTTCTTTGTCAATTCAAGTCTGTTGGCCGCACAATTTGTGTTATATTGAGTGATTTTAAGGAAGTTCTTCACAAAGCAAAAACAAATCCAAAGGACATCCAAAGGAAATGTGTATTTGCGTCTATTATCATTTGCAAAATAACAAATGTCAGATGTGTTTGTTCGTGACTATCCATGATATGGTTGCATTTTCAGGTTTAACAAAGAAGAAGTGGAGAGTATATGATTTCTATAGACTAGCTTTTAACTGAATTTGTTTCTAAACATAGTTTTTAAAAATGTGCTAAATAAATAAAGGTCATCATTATTATTATTATTATAAAACTGAATTTCCACATGTGTGACTGTGAAGCCATCTCTCACCGAGTGGCTGGGTGTTGCCGCTAAAGCAGATATCCGGCAGCAGGTGAGCTTCGATGGGGCACTTGGGGGTCTCCAGGACCCGGCCCACCAGCAGGTCCACCACAGCCGGAGCGGCTCGCACCAGATTCACCACCTCGGTGTGACCCATGTTGGACACATCGGCGTTGTTCACCTAGAACACCGGAACACCAGCTCGTTTCAACACAGGGGCCTTCAGGAAGGCTTATATGGATCGCAGGAAGGGAAGGCAGGATAGTGAGGTGGTGATGGGTGTTCGAAAGGAAAGAGTAGTCCGTTTGATCCCCATTCCCACACTGAAAATACACCAAGTGGCTTTGCATGAAAATGTCTGCTGAATTAATGAACAAAAAGATGGCTAATGGCCCTACCAGCTCCTAAAAATGACATGTCTCTGAAAATACACTTTGGCAAAAATGTCTAAAATAGTATGTTAGATCATCACTGGTTAAGGGGAATGGGTGATAAGATGATTTTAAATATTCTAGAAGGGCTTGTAAGGAGCTAACTGACAGTGTGTGGTGTGTGCATGCGTGTGTGTGCGTGCGTGCGTAGCATTACGGTGATCATGCGGTCTCCAGATTTGAGTCGGCCGTCCCCCCTGGCCGGGTCCTGGACGATGTCGTGGATGTAGCAGCTCTGGTCGTTGCCTTTGGTCAGGGTGAAGCCCAGGCTGCCCTGCTCCGACTTCACCAAGGACACCTTCAGCTCCACCTCCTTGCAGGCAAACCGGGTAAGGAAATAATCACACGGGGAGAACACTTAACAAGAAGGTTAGGGCTAGGCGCTTGATGAGGTCGCAGGGGCATCAACGCATGAAGAGTGAATACGCGTTGAGAAGACGTTCATGAGCCATTTTGAATGACGCTTTTATCCAAAACTAAACGAGTTACCACAAAGAAAATGCAGCTGCACAATATTTTCTAAAATGTAAAAAGTGTATGTACATCCCAACAAAGTGTGTTCTGACCTAAACATACAATGAAAAGAAACC
>OMKP01058040.1:0-10889 GCA_900302375.1 Bathygadus melanobranchus | reverse complement strand
ATAGAGGGCCACTGTGTACCACAGTGGTACAGTGGAATGGTAATTAGAACAGCACACTGGCTGTGGTTAGAATTCATTTAAAAGCCTAATCAAGTCAAAAGGCGCCGGTTAACGGGGGATTGCTCTTCATGACATGATTGAGTTATTTTTATCTAGTTATGTATTTTTCTTTTGTTTTTTGTTGTGTACCTCGAAAATCTAATGAAAAATGATTAAAACAAGAAAATGACATGATCAAATGACTCTCGCTACATGCCTGCGTATTCTGGTCAATAACTGTAACGCCGAGGATGACTGTATACTACCTATACTATTGTTGTCTGGAATATATACTTTAACCACCGACTTTCTGTGGACAAATTGCCACATTCCTCATCTCTGCTTACTTTGTTGAGTCACTGCTCCTCATTAGTGCTCTTATTTTGCGACACGGTATTGCAATACATATAAACGCAACACAGTGATGAAGTATCTTCCAACTCTTTAGGATTTGATCATCGACAAAATCGTCAAACTCTGAAGACCCGGCCTGACACTTGGTCCCTGGTTGAGTCCATCAAAGCGCTGCTCCTCCGTGTCATGCATTTGAATGTGGCTGGGTCTTTTATGTATCTAACCCAATGATATTGTTTCTATACTCTTACAGTTTCCTGCCACCGGTGACGGCAGACCAAATGAACAGAGACAATTATGCTATTATACTTGCATAATAAGATTAGACATTACTTTTTTTGGTCTACTGATTCGCAGACGTGCGATTTGCCTTGTTCAACCAAGCTAATTCTTTATGGTAATTGCAAAGAGAATCTCTTCATATTATATAGACATATTTTATGTTAACATGCTCTATCTGTTCTATTCATCTGTAGCAGGACACGGAAAACATCTATCATTAATACTACCATGTACGTCTTACGACTACAATCTGTTATTGATGCATAGTGGATGCTCAACCTCTTTTACATACAGGCAACTCAACACTATACACTATACTAACAGTATAATATTTTCTTTCAAATCCTCAAAGTTCTCCCTGCTTTAATCTAGCTAGCTGACTCAACAGCGTGTTGGTATCTCCAACCACAGCTGATATCCACCTACGACGGTGGTGTTGATCTACTCACTGGGTCAGTGCATTGTAGTGCTCTGCATGGCAGCATAGGAGTATAGACACGGGGGATTACAGGTGTAAATTTTACTCTATATGTTGTTGCTGATACATCCATATAGGTTTTAAGTGCCGTTATTTATATGACAACACCATTAGCCCAATGGCTTTTATGGCATGACTACATTCTGTGTGTGAGGGTACTAGCAGTCTATGCTGTACGATGCCCTTAGGTGGTGCTCTCTGGTGAACTGTCATTATTTCTTTATGGCTGAGCGAAGCATTAGATAGTTAGAGAGACAGTCAAATCAAGCAGCACAGTCATTGGTTGCAGGGACTACTTGCAGATAGCAGAAGAGGCACCTTTTTGGAACACTGTCATGCAGAGCCTAGCCTATACAGACGGACAGCACTGACTGGCAGTGCCTATAAATAATCCAGCATATTCAGAAAATAACTCCCTGTAAACAAGGCATATCTGCTGGCTTCTACCATCTCCGGACGCGATTGGAGAATAAAATGATAAAGGCAGTAGCTGTGTTTGTTAAGAGCATTTGTTTTAAGGTCAAGATGTGTATGATTAGAATTTGCATCCGTTAGGATAGCTAAACTTTAGCTTCAGGTATAAAGTTTAATGTTTCATTTAGTCACACCCGTCTATATTTTACCCTGAACAAATTCCTTTGTAGCTAGGCCATTCTGCTCTGTTGGTATATATTCTCTTTGTGCCCGACTCTCTGGGCTGGATTTATTGACCAACTTCTGGACACTGACTTGAAGCAGCATTGTCACTTTCCCAATGAACGAATAACTGACTAAATACAATAAACAGGATGAAATAAACAGGACGGAACATAAAGGGGGGACAGAAAGGAACTGTCGCCGGTTTAAAGCAATATCTTTGTACTTGTGAAGAAGACTTCACGATTATTACACAAGCACACTGTGCGTTCAGTGTGGATTTATTTCAAACTAAATCCATACAAATGGATTTGGTTCAATTATGATGAAGGCTGCTTTTCTCTATAGCTCTGACTTCAATGCATGGCCAATGGTAAAGAGTGAAGCAGCTTGGCTGGTGGTAAACAGGTGTTGGATGAAATTAAAAACCGGGTTATGTTGTTTCTGTTTGCATAAATGTGACTCATGCTATTGACGGGGCTCTGGAACCCGCTTCAAGAAGGAGACCTTTCGGGGTTGTAAATATATGATTAACCATCATATATAAAAATTCAATTTGCCATAGGGCACCGTTAAGTCGCCATGGGTACGGTTATATATGAGAGCGTCTCGTTATTAATGCTGTATTCGTGACACAGTGATGTAGGCAGGATCAAAGGAGGACAGATCCTGAGGTGAATGTGTGAGAGCTATAGGCAACAGTGACATAAACCCATGGAATTCAGCATTGAGATCTCTCCATGCCTCTCATAAATGACATCTATGCAGGATCGATTTACTTATTCATGGGAAATGATGAACCCAAGTGATTGCTTGGGTTCATAGTAGTGATGGGCAAAGCAGTGCCTTTGAGTGTACTGAATCATTAGAAGCAGTACATCACAAAGATTTGCTCAAAAGATTTGTTCACTGAATCGTCCAGTGCTTCAGACTGCGTATATTTTCGCGAAACCTAATTCTTAAATAAAATATTTGATACGACTTCCTACTTCAAGACATGAGAGGGAGGGGGCAGGAAAGGTGCGGGCTTGAGTGACTGTCTCACACACACACACACACACACACACACATCCATATAGCTGTCCTCAGTAATGTTGTGTGTGTGTGTGTAGGTGAATGAGTGAGAGAGAGAGAGAGAGAGAGCGAGAGAGAGTGAGTGTGTGTATGTGTGTGTGTAAAGACCACTGTTGTTGAATCAGCTAAATGTTAGCAACCCAAATTAGCTGTGTATTGCTGTGAACTTGAACACACCCCATTCCTTCTCAGTCAGCGAGTGAGTGTATCCCTGCGAAGTACAAAAGCCGTTCGCTCACAACTGACTGAGAGCTCAACTGAACTGACCGGAAATGAACAGATCATTTCCGGAAGTGATTTAGTTCAGGTGGCTCACCCGTGTTCTTTTGAACGAATCGTTTGCGAACGACACAACGCTAGTTCATAAAGGAAGTTGCTCCATCAGACGTCACTCAATGAGTACCTTTACTCCCACGTCATTTGTTTCCTCGGTAAAAAGGGATTTGTTGCCGAAGATTTCCCACAATCCTCGCCTGTTCGTCTCCCTTATGTGGGATTACACAGGATAATCCTTACTTGGGGTATATAAGGCAAAGAAAAACGTCAGTAGCCTACTCGCAAAAAAGAACTCCTATTTCCGACGTGAAATAGTTCGGAAACAGGTTGTTGTCGTTGTTGTTGTGAACCTTTTTGTTCGTCATCGAATAAAGACGTTTGAATCCCATTGAATTGGTTCTTTATTTGCGGCACCAGCCCGGAGATTTGCAGAAAAGCCCCCTGTGGGAACAATAATCCCAGCAGACGACCTGCTGTGGATAAGATCGACGTGCAGCGGTGCTGTTAACCCATTCCACGTGGCACCCCCCACTTGTACCTCTGCCAGGCCGACTCACAACTAGGTGCTGTCAATTAGGACACATCGGTGACTTCCCCCTGTCACCCCCACCCACTGTCCCTGCATCAGTGGCACTGGTAGATGGTGATGGTGGTGGTGGTGGGGGGGTGCCACTTCCATCTGCTCTCCTCCATCTGTCATAATGTATACGGCAGTGGCAGAAACCAAGGCCTCTCTCTCCCTCTCTTGCTGTGACTGCTCTCCATTGTTGTCTGGTTAAAAAACAAACCCCCACAGACAGTATCGTAGCCCACAGATATTATAGTAGCCTACTAACTCGCAAATCTCCCACTCCTGGGAGATGGACTCCTGGCAGAATGACTCCTCCTGGCAGAAGGACTCCTCCTGGCATAAAGACTCCTGGGAGAAGGACTCCTCCGGGCAGAAGGACTCCTGGGAGAAGGACTCCTCCTGGGAGAAGGACTCCTCCTGGGAGAAGGACTCCTCCTGGGAGGACTCTTCCTGGCAGAAGGACTCCTGGGTGAAGGACTCCTGGGAGAAGGACTCCTCCTGGGAGATGGACTCCTCTTGGGAGATGGACTCATCTTGGGAGATGGATTCCTGGCAGAAGGACTCCTCCTGGCAGAAGGACTGCTGGGAGAAGGACTCCTCTTGGGAGATGGACTCCTCCTGGGAGAAGGACTCCTCCTGGGAGAAGGACTTCTCCAGGGAGGAGGACTCCTCCTGGCAGAAGGACTTCTCTTGGGAGAAGGACTCCTCCTGGGAATAGGACTCCTCCTGGGAGATGGACTGGATGACTTTGGATGACCTTGCAGCGTTGCACTCCTTGCCCTGGCGGTCCATCCCTTATTTTTATGTATTATATATATTTATTCATTATGATATATTTATTTAATTTATTTAACAGGGACAATGGACAGTAACTGACTGTCCCAGAGTTAGCTAGGTAGCTACATTTCATCAGCAGTCCCTACATGCAGGGTTAGGGTTAGGTGTTTGAAATCGCCCTTTTTAAAAGCAGACAAACAACCACGACAACAACAACAACAACATGCCCCTGACATCCAGCTCTGCTAACCTTTCATCGACGTTCACAGAGACAACAAGGGCAAAAAGCAGGCGGGTAACAATGTCCTTAAGTTGAGGGGTACGATGTCATGAGTGAATTAAAGAGAGGAGCGCTTTTGCACAAAGATGTGAATGTGCCCTTGAGGACAGGAGCTCCAATGCTACACTCAGGCCTCCTTTAAATCCCTGTGTGTGTCTAATTCCACTCAAGCATTCTCAGACTGAATCCAAGAATAGAAAAGTGATCACCCATACTGCAACGCAGGTGATTTGCAATCGAAGGGAGACTTCTTCATGTACTTAGGTATTTGTGTAACCGCTTCCCCATTATTTTCCTATTCCTGATGCGTCCTTCATAAATATTTCAGTCTTTATTTCTCTGAGCTGTCAACTGTGACTTTTCAATAAAGCCTAATTCATTTATGCAGGTGCTGTATGCCAGAATTTTAGCCCAGTTGTGAATTATTTGTGGGGTCCCAGAAAAAAAGGGAAGGGTAAAAATCCCTTTGACCAGAGAGTCCTGAACCAAATACCCTGACGTTTCTCAGTTATTGGGTAGAACACTTTGTCATGCAAATTCCTTTTAATATAGAAAAACTGACTCTCTCTCTCTGTCTCGTTCTCTCTCTCCCTCTCTCTCTCTCTCTGTCTCGTTCTCTCTCTCCCTCTCTCTCTCTCTCTCTCTCTCTCTTCACAGGTATGACGAGAGTAGCTTTCACTGTGCCTTAAGGCCATGCTGTACAGTGGCCACCGAGTCATTACACATGCATTACACATCGGTGAACGAGTGGCTTGCCCCTGCATGAATGGCGTCTCTTGCTCTTGAGTGGTGTCTCTTGCTCTCCATTGGCTTAGTGAAGAGCATCGCTGTAGAAATCATTATAGCTTTCTACAAAGCTCATCAATCTCATATGAATGGGACAATTGCTTCTAATACACAGTGAGGCACAGTGCAGTAATGTCTAGAATCACAAAAACATGTCAAAAGCCTTCAATGCATTTCTGATACAAATGCAAATTCTATGAGGAGCCACGGCGAATATACTCAAACCCTGAATGTAACCACAAAAAGACACAATCCAAGTCATTTCCCAGGAGTTTCCATTTGACAGCATGCATCTAAATAGAGGACGACGAGAAGCACAAAAACAGGGCAAACATCCAACGGGAGAGCGACTCATGAGTACTCGTCGTTCTTGGCGCCAATATCAGAAGCAAGCTAAGCCTGTAATTCGAGTGCCCTCATCAGCAAACGGCCATGGCAGAACTAAGTCGCAATTAGTGACTGTGGAGACCGCAGCCACTCGTGAGGTCTGCCTCACAATGCACGGGTGTAGCCGTACAGCTCCAGCCGTGTGGCAGATCCTTTGCGTGGCGGCGGTGCTTGGCAGTTGTGCTCTCCTCGACGCGCACGCTGAGCCAGCTCCTCCGCGGCGGCTGCTGCTGTTCCAGGGGCATGGTTGTTTGTTCAGCGCGCCACTCACACCGGCCTGCCAATGTCAGCAAATGCGAACCGTCGGGCCCCTCGTCTGGAGCCGTCATGCCGAGCACGTCGCCCTCGTGTTGCCTCCAATCAATGGGCCGCAGGAAGCCAAGGGGACGGGGTGAAGCAGTGTGTGTGTGTGTGTGTGTGTGTGTGTGTGTGCGCATGCATGCGTGCGTGTGTGTGTGATGAGGCTTCTCAGGCAGTCCAATTGATCGGGAAATTCAAGGGGTGTGTGTGGGGTGGGGTGGGGGTGGATCCAACCCATTCAGAACTCTGCCAATCTGCTCCACTGGGTTCTGGCCTACATTACAGTGACAAGTAAACAGAAGTTCTGAGCAGAAAAGCCCCGACACACCAGCCTTTCTTCTGACTCTCCCCTCCAACCCCCCCCCCCACCGGTCTCACCCAGTATAGGGGTCCCGCTGCCCTCCTTTCACACTGCCACACTATGTGCAAGAGTGCCAAGTTTATCGCTAACGCTAACACGATTAATTAATAACCGACTGCTATATCGAGTCCTATTTTGGTGTCTTGTGGTAGGAAGGATGTCGTCTCAGTCTTGGTTTTTCCGCTCAGAGCGATTAGTTATTTTTAGGAGGTCCACTGACTTTGTTATGAAAGTCTAGGCAGCTTTATACACCCAAGTGACTCTTGGTCCTGCAAATTCCTCTGATAGTGCAGATCTAAGTCTTTCAGTCAATAGTGATTGTAGAAGTTCCACTGATTAATAGTTTCACTTCTATGCAGAGTCTGGGTACACATTTGCACACATATTTACATTTACATTTAGAGCATTTGGCAGACACTTTCATCCAAAGCGACTTACAAAAAAGTAACACATTTGTCGAAACATAGGACATGACATATAATAGATTTTCTTGCATTAGTATTTGCTTGGCAACCTGCTAATTGTACATTTCAATGACCCCTCAGGAATTCAAGTCACAAAGTACTTAAGTTGCATTAAAAAAATGTTGATTGCATGCTTTATATTGATTGACAACCGGTTACGTACCTAAGCACGTGACTTGACAACGCTTCTGCGAGAGCGTCTGTCTAGACGACCTAACCCACGGCACCTTGTTGAATAGTAACCACTTCCTAACCACTTGACTTGACCTTGACGGAAAACGTCAAGAGGTCAAGGAAAGATGTAAAGGAGAATTCATAAGGACTTAGGAAAAGACAATCGTGGCGCTAAGAGAATCTGACCGCACTTACGCTACACAATCGGCTACGGGTGTGCATGGGTGTGCCGTGGTGAAACTACAACGTTCTGAAGATGGACTACTAAAAGATCATCTTAGATACTGTTCCCGGTGCGTTCTTACCGTGTTGTTTCTTGCAGGCTGTATTAACCTAGACAACCGGGGGGAAAATATTACTACGCTCTTATCACGGCTGCCACTTAGATAATCCAGGTCATTTCACTCAGTTAGGAAACTTCCTAAGCAAAATGAATCATTTGACCTGAGCATAATGCTCTGGTCATCATCGTGAAATATGGTCCTGCATCACACTGTCTGGGTTTATTTCGCAATAATGCTCGGCTCCTTGTACATTATCCCGGTTATTACACGGCTACTTATAATATAATTTAATTTGATACAAAATATAACAACAAAACATTTTTTAATGATTTTATTGCTTTCGCAAAAAAAAATACTCAGTTAGAAACAGCGTCCATAGCACCAGTCTGTTATTCATAGCAGCGTTCTGCTATTCAGAAATAACAGACCATAGAATGCTGTAATTGATCAGAACAGAGTATTCAACAAAGCCGTGTAATAATCTAGATTGAACGTATTGTACACCACCTTCAGAGGTGATTTTGAACACGGTTGTCTCCATCTCTTGTACAACCTTTGCCACTTATTTAGAGTGTGTGTGGTTGGTGGCTGGTTTAAGCAGCCTCACCTGGCCCACATTAGAGTCTGAGGGTGGGCGGGGCTGCACACCTATGGTGCATTGGCTAATCAATGCCCACAGGTTAAACCAGCCATCACCACACCCACGAGAGAGAGTGCTAGCATGCTAGCTGTGTACCACCTGATCTGTCCACAAACAACTACAAACTGTGCAATAAACTGGTTTATCATCATCAACAAGTTCCTGTGTCCTGTGTTGGAGGAGCCCCTGAAAAGCCACTTCATGTGGCGTGTGGCAAGGTCAATTGCCACAACCACTTAAAACAAACATCACAGCAGCTAACAATATCACTAGGTGTCCTTGACAACATTATAAAACATGTCTGCAGCACAGCGTCTGCAAAATACACAGTGAAAAGCCGGAACAGCCGGCGCTTAAAGTTCATAGCCCTGCTGTACAGATGTGTTGAGATATCGACAGCAACAAGACAAATCAGAAAGTCTGCCACGTTGCGGGGGAAACTGATATCCCTGCTGCCTTGCTCCACACCGAGCAAACACAGATTACACAAACGCAATCTTACAAGGCAGGTATTTACGGGCACCTTCAATCCCTTCCATATTGTACGGTCTGCACCGTCTCACTATAATACACATAAAACCCACCAGCATGCCTGTGGAGATTTTAATACAATTATTGATTTCCATATGAGAAACGATTACAGGCAGAGAATGTATGTATTATTAAAAACGATGGTGGGGAATAAATAAGCATCTGGGAAGATGAAAGACAACCTTGATGGTATTTTCAAGTAAAACAGGTAATTAGTGTGAGACAAAATGGAAGAGAAATGTAATTCCTCTGGGGATTTGATTAGATAAGTGCTAAAAAATGTTAGCCAGTTGTGTGTGGTAGGCCTGTATGAGGGGATGTTTTTTTGTTGTTGTTGACAGCGTAAATAAATAACTTGACTGGCAATGAACTAACAAGGTGAAAATTCTATTAAGTGTTTTGGGTTTTTTCTCATTTCACAGTGTCTAGTCTTTTTCACTAGTAATAATACATTTGAAGTTCATGCCAGGGCAGCGAAATAGCTAATTTGCCCCCATGTTCTCACCCAAGCTGGCAAAACACATCACACGCACACACGCACACACGCCAGCTGAAGAACATTAGTGTGTGGTGGCGAGTAGCTAACGCCATTCTGATGTGTGTCTACAGTCTTCAGTCGGCACACAAGAAACAGGTGGAATGACCTTGTCCATGTAATCCCCGCTAGCTAACAATGTGTATGTCGATCCTGGACGCACAATCGGTGCACTTACTCATGCCTGTAGACAAATGCATTTCAAATGTGTCATTTTCTTGCCACGGAGCTCTCCTCTAGATTAAAAAGGAACAAGTGCCGAACGCCCGCCTGCCAAAACACTCCAACAAAGCCAGCGCCATTGTGATACATCCAAGCTTAATGTCCGTTAGAGCCCACCAGCAGCACTGATGATGATTTGTACCTTTCATCTCCTCCCAAGCAATGATCTCCTCACCATGTTACATCCGCACACACACACTAAACGGACGCCCGTGTCAGATCAAAGCTGCGGCCGTGCTCCGCGTGGATCAGGCAGCAGTGGGTCTCTGGGTGGTGCACACGCTGGCGTTGTTCCTAACACTGCATGGGTCAGTTCGTTTTATGTACCAAGACACAGGCTACCTTCACCATGTGTCCATGTGGACCGTGTGTCCTGGGACATTAAAGTAGCAGAGCCCTAATTAGCATTATGAGCGACACCTGTGTTTGTCCCAGGATGACACCTCTGTGAAAAGGGTGTCTGTTAGGATACCTGAACTACACCTCCGGCTCCTCTTGTTTCAAGGGTGGGTGTTTCTGTACTACACCCACTGCGCTGTGTGACATTATAGCTGACCTAGAAGGAGAGGGGACTTTGTTGGCCATGGCAAGGGTCACACGCCCCTTTTGGGCAACAGCGTCAACACCACACACCATGTGACCGGTACATTATTCCCTGATGTATATTCTATTAAGCAGCCTCTTACAGCTGTAAGGACAGCCATGGTTCACTGGCTTCCTGCACTACCAGGCACTCTCCATTACATCAATATAGCTGTAATTATTCTGGTGCCATGCTGCCTGTCCACATTGAACTTTAGAAGACAGGAAGAAAGAAAGTTTTACTGTTATGCTGGGTTTTTTTTTACACCTAATACAAATTACTATATTAAAATATATTATGCAAATTATGTCAGAGCCCAGAGTGTAACTTGATGCTACAATGTCCAATGTGTGGAAATCAATAACGTAGTGCTGGCAGCTGCAGACCTGAATACTATCCCCACTATTTCAATCAAGCAACCAATCGACACTAGATATTCCCCGACACCTCCATACACACACACACACACACACACACACACACACACACACTTGGCTGAATTGATACAACAATTAGGTGTTAATTACCAGGTAATCCAGTCAGTGTTCCACTACCAATGCATGCTAATTGAATCATTATCTTTATGATGAATCGCATAATATGAGGAAATTCCTTTAATTATTCTTAGTGACACAGAACTTTAGCACTATCCTTAACGTGTGGAGATCTGTTCTGCAATGCCTGTTAACATGCACAGTTTTACCTCATTCAATCCTCCCTACATCTAGACCTCTTTTGCTTTTCAAAGTATTGAAGCCGCTGTAGGTAAGTAAGTAAGTCTCGAGAGTTGTAAACATAGAATACAGAAAATAGCAGGAGAGCAAAATTTCGAAAATAAACAACTGAAAAACACGC
>OMKP01058030.1:0-18083 GCA_900302375.1 Bathygadus melanobranchus | reverse complement strand
AGACGATTGCCACACAAGTCACATCATCACTAATTTCAAGAAAATGACGGGGGCTGTTGTTTGTGCAATAATGTGTGTTGGATTTCAAAGCAGTTAATGTGCTATTAGGACACACACAGAACATATTTAATGGTTTCTTTACAGTCCCCTGTGATGCTGTGGTCAATGGTTTAGTTCCCCCTCTTTTCCATTTTATTGTAGCCCTCTCCATCTCCCTGTCTTCCTACGAGCCGTCATCCTGTGCACTCACACGGTGTTTCTTCAACTCACTCGGCTGTGCTCTGCCACTTACTGAAGTCGATGAGAAATGTAGTCTGGTCTCCTGGCAACACTTTCAAGTCATTCGCTTCAAGGGGAACCTGGTGAGAACTGAATTGGTCATCACCTGGGACACCCACAAACTAGCACAAGCTTCTTTTTTTTTCTTTCTTTGCTGTTGTTTTGTTTTTTGCTGTGTTTTCTTTCCATGACAAAAGTTGGCTGATTTGACTTTCCTCGAGGCTTGGCAGGGCCGAAGCGCATGTGGTTACGTCAGATCCTGTCAGGATGTGTCTAGAAATAGCTGGCCGTCAGCCACCTTGTTGAGCTGACAATTGTCTTTGAGCGGTTCCTCCCCTCCTGTGCGCAGGGCTTGGCTGCCTAACATCATGTTAAAGACATGGATAGTGTGTGTCCAGCCAAGCAGATGTTGGCTGCCATGACTGAGCTGTGAGTGTACTCCACTTCTAAGCGATCTAAAGAGCCCATGGTAGTGCCTGCACTGAACACATGCTGTCATATGGAGAGTCATAAAGGCTCTTTGATCCTCCTAGCAAAACCAGTGGTTCTGCTTAACCCTCAAGCTCCCAGACCTTTCACCTTTCCTATTTCCTATCTAGCTATTTATTCTAGTTAT
The DNA here is from genome assembly GCA_900302375.1 of Bathygadus melanobranchus. NCBI lineage: Eukaryota > Metazoa > Chordata > Actinopteri > Gadiformes > Macrouridae > Bathygadus > Bathygadus melanobranchus. Next base: position 17,188 of record OMKP01058030.1, on the reverse strand, counting down.
TGTCTTCTCTCTTTCTCTCTTGTCCTTCTGCATTCTCTCTGTTAGTCTCATTTTTTATTCTGGTAGTGTCACAGACACGCACAGATACACATACACTACACTTGTAAATAAATAGCTAGTCCTCTTGCGTGTTTACCCTCTGTTAAGCTCACTCCCCCTGCAGCTGTGGGCTGCTGTATGACTACGGGATTTAAGGTTTGGTCGCTATGCCCGAGTTTTTAGACTATCCATGAGCAGGGAACTTTCGGTGATTAACAAGTTCAACATTTGCAAATGTAACCAAACTCAAAATGACTCATAGTGTGCATATAGCCAATACCTTATTGGTGTGGATGTGAACTATGCACCGAAAGAAAGTCTAGTCACAAAATGCTGTGGAAATTAAAATATACAGTGTAGGCAAAATCAGACAAGCAACCCCACATCTGTTCTGTTGGAAACCTGAACAACAGTGGTCTCTAATTGTGCTTCTCAGCAAAGACTTCACAGTCCAGAATGCATTGTATGTTAAAGTGTACCCTTGTATTTCTTTTAATGAATGAGCTATTGCTCCTTGGCAAGAAGGAGCAGTCTCCTTTTGCTTGCCAAGTTAAACAACATGCTTAACTATGTAATCAGACATAATGAACAGTTGTAAATGTAGTCGATCTCCAACATAGATCCTTTTTTTAAAATACATGCTTCTCAGTGGATGTTTCCATGTTTCGCACTAAAAATGGGGGCCAGATGCATGTAACTGTATCAGTGAAACATTCTCTCGCTTGAACCACAACGATAATGCTTGGGTGGGGCTTTGTAGACCGATTGGTCTACAAAGCCCCACTATAGACACTATAGAACTAGAAAAGACCTGGCTCTCAAAATAGGCTATACAACCCATATGAAACTCAAGTAAGTGGAACGTGGCAGTTAAGCTTTCACAAATTCGGTGTTGTGTCAAGTTACTCAACATCACGGTCCTGTAAGCTAAATGAACCTGAACCTTGACTAGACTGAGCTTCTCTTCACTGCCCCCACATGGACCTACTCGTCACTGTTGAGGACATTACAGTATCTCCTTCACCGGCCGCGAGGAACCTCAGCAACACCAACATCACTGCAGTTGCCAGATCTGGTAGAATTGCTCTCTGCAACATCCCCAGGATCCAGTCCTTCCTCACACGAGAAGCAGCACAGATTTTGGTCCAAGCGCTTGTCATCACCTGCCTTGACTACTGCAACTCGCTCCTGGCTGGACTCCCTGCCTCCACAATCAAACCTTTGCAGCGTATCCAGAATGCCGCAGCATGCCTGGTGTTCATCCTACCAAAGTTCTGCCATGTGACCTCAGCCCTCTTCCGTGACCTCCACTGGCTCCCTGTAATCGCTCGCCTTAAATCCAAGACATTGGTGCTGGCCTACAAGGCTGTCAGTGGAACTGCCCCCACCTACTTTCAAGCAGACTGAGCGCTCTGCTCAACTACTTCAGCTGGCCAACTGGTACCACTATCGCTAAGAGCAAGCAAACTTTGCTCCACCAAGTCGCAACTCTTCTCTGTTCTTGCACCGCAGTGGTGGAATGAGCTCCCAACCGATTTCAGGACAGCAGCCGCTCATCAGCTTCCGCAATAGACTCAAGACTCACCTATTCATAGCTTCCCCGCCACCTCTCCTCCCTAACGCTCTCCCACTTACCCAACCAGGGCTTGAATTCCATCCCCTCTTGGACCCCAGCACTTACTTATATGTTAGTACGTCCTGGCACTTAAAAATAGTACTTACATGTAGGGATGAAATGGTTACCGGTTTCACCATAAACCACGGTAAAATTCCAGACGGTTAGTATTACCATTTCAAATTTTAATTATCATTAAAACAGTGTTCCATTACCACTCTACTACTACTACTACTTAAATACTGTCCAGCATCTACCAAAGTTAGCAACAGTTTCCCAGACGCAGGTGCAGCATGCAATGTGGGTTTATTTTGGTAAATGAAAAAATGGCAGAAGGCAGTGACAGATGTTTCAGCCTTGAGGACTCTTTTACATCAAGCACGTAACGAATATATTTCACAAAAAAGTGAACAATGGAGAAAAAAACAGTTGCCGACTACTATCAAGGTTAATGATCAATACATATAACATATATCGACAATTCTATGCATGTAGTTTAACACTATGGATGCTATAAGAAGACTGAGAAAGGTGTTATAATTAAACATTTACAGAGTGGGTGGCTGTTATTATTGGTGGCATTATTTCAGTGTGTGTATCAGTTTGCAACAGTTTCAGCACATTTTAACAATACCGTGATAACTGTGATCATGCATTTGCTCATGATAATCTTGATATGAAATGTTTGTATCCTGGCTACCTTGCTGTTTTACCAGCATGGGGTCAACCTAGCAATTATGAGCTTGAAACTTGTTCTATTAACCTAGCAACCATGACTGCTCGAAACTTGTTCTATTCAAATCTGTACCGTCAGTGATATATTGTTGTTTCACTCTTACGACAATCAAAGCGTCTGCTAAATGCCCTAAATGTAAATGTAGCCTCCATGTCTTGGGAACCATTGGAAATATTAGTCAATAGCAACAGTGGGTCACATGCTTTCATTGTTGTGTTTTCATTGGGGGGTTTTTTTGTATCATGCTAGACTTGCGCAGTGGTTGGTGGCCTTGATGGCAGAGATGTGAGTGATGATGGTGAGGGAGTTTTTATCTCCCCACCCTATAAAGATTGATGAGGGAAATTGTTATCTGCTCTGGGAGGGTTGGCAGCCAATCTTGTATATGCAGTAGGCTCTTCATAAATGCTTCAGCGGTCTGATTTATAACTTGGGTCTACCAGTATTTTACTTTTGAATGTATTGGTTGTTACTTATGATAGCTGTGCTTACATTTGAGGAAACTTTTGCTAATGCAGTGATTCATTTTCAGATAACCAAATAAACACACACCTCAAACATATGTTTGATGTGGGTGGGTGGGTGGTTTAAGCAGCCTCACCTGCCCGGATTCAGGCTGATTAGTCTGGGGCTGGGTGAACAGCACTAGCATCCTAGTGCTCCCCTGAGTCTGTCTGGTGTCTGTCTGTCTGGTGGGTGGTGTAAGCAGCCTCACCTGCCCGGATTCAGGCTGATTAGTCTGGGGCTGGGTGAACAGCACTAGCATCCTAGTGCTCTCCTGAGTCTGTCTGGTGTCTGTCTGTCTGGTGGGTGGGTGGGTGGTGTAAGCAGCCTCACCTGCCCGGATTCAGGCTGATTAGTCTGGGGCTGGGTGAGCAGCACTAGCTATCCTGAGTCTGTCTGGTGATGGCTCGTTTACCATGTGGGCATTGATTAGCCAACGCACCACTGGTGTGGGGCGTCACCCAACCCCGGAGTCTAATTAGTCTTGACTCGGGCCAGGTGAGCATGGTATGCAATGCAGGCCCCTCCACAACGTCGCCATCATCAATCATTACGCATGCACATGATGTACATATAGCTTACATGGTTTCCAGCAGTGCATGTATAATTTGGTGTTTACAAATTGTAATTCACAATACACAGACTACTGCCCAATCAGTCGGAATGGGTTTTGTCACCATCCTATTTTCCCTATTTTGCATATAAATAGCTTGTGATGTTTGTTAATTGTGACTCGTTAAAAGAAAGCTGTGAACTTCACTCTGTAAGAAAATTCACGCAACAGGAAATACTTACTCATTACAAACTAGAATAACATTACTTTAATATGGCATATAAAAGTATACATTTAAAATGGAAATTAGTTACCCTGTAAAAAGCCTTATGATCTGATTTGCATGATGTACACTATAATTGAAGGCACACGCATGCAGTCCATGTCATTTTTAATAGGCGACACTATGAGTTAAGGTGAAAAGATGCTCAATGCTCAATTTAGTCTTTCTTTGTAGTTAAAGTCAGCTGCTGGTACGTTGGACTTTTAACAGCTCCCTTGCTGTCACAGACCACATGCTTCATACGTGAAGCCACACATTAAACCACTGCTCTACAGTTTGGTTTGGCTTGAGACACACGCACACGAACGCACACGCAACACACACACACACACACACACACACACACACACACACACACACACACACGAGTGCAATGTCTTTCTCCTTTATGGAAAAGAAAATATTTATATGTTGCATAATTTGTTGGTGTTTCACACTAGGCAGTGCATGATGTCATGGTGTGGCGCTGGGGTTGCAGTAGTGGCTGTGGCTTTAACACTGATCTCATTGTCCATGAAATCGCTTCTGCTGACTTCCTACACACAGTGTGTGTTTTGAAATAAAAATGTATGGATTTAATTTGGTCATGTGTTTTCCGCACAACCCTTGCACCGCAGTTAAAACCTGTAACCAAATTGATCATTTGGAGGGTTCAACTGAATAATTCCTGTTGTTGTCTGCGTGTCGCGGACAGACTCCGTACTGTTATGGGGAAGGAGGCTTCAAAGGCGACGACGAGAAGTCCGGGTGAGGAAGCCTCAGATGAAAGAGCTTTGATAACTTTAGTGGCGATTTTAACACCCCACCCCTCTGCAAGGCTTTCTGCCACCTCCTTACCCTCCTTTTTACCCCGGTTTGCTTCTCCTCCTCCTCTCCCACCCAGGAGTGACCTACTTTCTCTCTCTCTCTCTCTGCTGACATATTAAGATGATTCAGTAGTTATTTTTCATGTCTCTAATCCTGTCTGTCTCTGCCCCTGTCTCTTTCTGTTTGTCTCTTTCTCTTCTGTCCATCTCTGTTTCATCATTGATCCCCTGTGCTAATGACTAACTAAGACCACACAGGTGACATACATATTAGTAAGACAGTTTGAGTGTCAGTTATTTTTCTGGTTGGTCGTAAGACCTTTTACTCAAAGGTATTTAGATTTAGGACATGGCCTTAGGCAAGGAAGGGGAAACGCATATCTGATCGTTCTAAGGTCACACCTACATTAGAAGTAACAACAACGTGCAAATGGTGAACGAACACCAAATTCATTTAGTTGATGTGAGGTACATTGAAACTTTTCAATGAAACATCATGCGGTTACCTAACCCTACCTAGTATATTAAGATACTTGACAAAAACTGTTGATAACCATGCACAGCATTCTTAAATGGTTGAAATAAATAGTTGGCTATTTATAATAGAGGTAGGCATTATCACCTTATGGAGATTTTCAGTTGCAGTTGTCAATGTGATTCTAGTCTAATCCTACGTACCTAATATATTTATTCCCAAATCATTCTGTTGATGCTAAAGAATACATTTGCTCCTTTTTCCTCTATTCAATTATTTTGTAGCTGTAACTGATGTGGATACGCACATTATTCTGACAAGTGAATGTTTGGAGTCAGGCCAACCAGGGATTAAAATACTGGATTTTGAACCAGTTTACGCAGATGCTAAAAGTGATTTTCATTCATGTCAGAGTCATGCAAAAAGAAGCTAGCAGTACTTTAGTTTTAATCGTTGTAGCGAGTACAAACGCTGGCGGGAGGGGCTGTGTTTGTGCAGTGCATCGTCATGCACAGCATGAGGTGGATGTCATTACTGTGTGATTTTTAATTGGACATTTTATCATAATGGAGGCTACAGTAATGTCTTTTTTTTGTTTGCTCGCTGCAGTAAGCAGCAAGCAAGCTGTTCCAACTGGGAAAAAAAGGATTGAAACAACGGTCTCTGTTGTATTTCTGGCATTCGAGAATTTAGCATTGAACGTTTGTTATAAAACGGTGTTATTGGATTTTGTCAAAATGACATGATTAGTGGTTTGTTTTCTTCAAAGGTCACTGATGATATAAAAAAAAAGTCAGCGTCTTCATCCTACTTTGATGTGAGGGATTAGAATTTCTTTTCTCTTTTTTGATTTTGCATTTCAAATGTTCATGAAAAGTAACACTTGTCTGCTCTGCCACTGCAGCTACACCAAGACAACAGCATTGAAGGTCCATGCAAACTATCTGGCAAATCATGCTGCTTGTTGACACAGGTCTGCATTCAAATTCAGGGAAGTTTCACTATTTCACATCCAGACACCAGATTAATAACCTTAACAACTTCAAGCACTGGCTCTTGGTCCCTGGTCGCTGCATGGTGGCCTTCCACTGGTCCTGAAGATGGGTACATCTTAACATCGCCCTATAGCCTAGCATGTGTATCTGTCAATGCTGCTTGTTGCTGAACTCTTGGCTGATGGCTGTGGTACTCTACTGTTGGATATTTGATGTGATCAGATTACAGCAGATTACTCATTAGCTCTTGGATGCTGGGCCAAGACACGCACGCACGCAACCACACTCTTTAACCCAAATACTGTGCACAAATACAACACGCCTGTGTAAACCCATTTATAGAGCGTTCATCTGCTTTCATGGCAGTGAAGCCTGTGTGTGTTTTGAGTTGAGTTGTATTTATTGGTAACTAAAGGTTTCAAAGAGAGACAATTTTGATATGAGCAAACTTTATCCCGTTCCTCTGTCTTCAATATGCGGCCGTCATTTATTTCCTGTGTGTTGGGGAGAGATTTTCTGATCTGCATTATGCAAGATGTAGTATTTTCTAAACAATCATAATAAAGAACCATCTATCAAATTCACGTCTGACTAAGCAGCTGTCAATGTGGCGAGTGAAAAGAGAGGGAGGGTAAATGGAGGGCAAGAAGAGGCGGAGAGCAGAACAGCGGCGCGCGGGCGAAGGAACGGAGACGCGTGATGTCGCTTTTGTTTGTGCACGAGAGTCATGTTTTCCAGTCACTTAAGCTCATCGTCTCCCCCTCCCGTCCGTATACATCTTCTAACCCTAACCCCGGAACGCAAGACGGAAAATTCTTCAGTGGGTAACAACAACAACAAAAAGCGAGAGAGAACAACCCTCCTTTCGCCCGTCCCTGGATGTTACCGCTGGGTCTTTTAACTACCAGGTGCGAGAAACGGAGAGTAAGTGAAAGTGAAAATGAAAAATCGTGGCGTAAGAAAAGAATGCCAGCGAAGGAATTTGCCGCCTTCATCAAAAGCTCTCTGGCGCGGTGATAGTGGCGCGCCGCCCTCCGAGTCACAGCTGCGTATCAAAGCGTAGGACCTGTTGGCGCCGCTGCCCGTCTATAGTGGCTTCAGTGGGGTGGGACGGGCGTGAGACTGGGGATACGGGATGCGCGTATGAAATGCTGCGAAGAAACGGGAGGATACAGTGGATTTGGGTCTGGCAGCGTTTACGTGTGGTCGTTTAGCGGGCACGTTCATCCAAACCAAACGACCTGCAGTGTATTTTGGATGCACGCGGTGTCCAGTCGTTGAGCTGCCCCTCTCTTTCTGCCCATGTGCGTGTGTCGGTCTTTCTACCTGTTCTCTTGGTTTGTGTTTGGCCCTTTGTTGCAGTTATGTCTTACAAACCTGAACCACGCGCTCCTTGTGGTTGTTAAACCTTAACGATAATCAACAACAGCTTGCTCCACGCTTATTTCTAGACAGATTACCCCCAAAATATAAGTCACTGCTGTGCTAAATTTGTAGGTGAGTTAATATTGAGTCAAACTCAAATTAAGGCTTCATTTCCACAATGTTCTGCTTCGCTAACGATAGTTATGCTATAATAACTAGAGGTGTAGCCGTCTTGTCCCATGCACACACTGAAAATTCAACCATCTACCAATGGGAGGAAGAGGGAGGAGTAACCAAGGGAGGCACTGGTGTTCTGGTACACCACGCCCATAGGGACAAAACAGACATTTCCTGTGAGCCTTGAGAATAGTGACGGCCCCATTCTCCAAGAGACGAGCCACCACTGCTGCTAGAGCCGTGCTCGCAACGGGGTCCTTCAGCTTCGCCTCTTATCAGCCCAATAAAGGGCGGGGTGCGGTGCTTGAACTGAACGGGGTGTGCCGACTTCAGTGTGCCGTCCGACCATGTTGGCGAAAACGCATCTCTCACCAACAGGTATAGCGCTCTTAGAGAAGGTGAGCAGACAGCTGAGGACTGCTGTTTAAGAATGTATCTTATTCCTCGGCCCCTACCGCCATCACACTGCGTGTGATCCAAGGGGGGCCCACTCGTTACAGGGGGAAGGGCCGTCTGCGATCGGACCGGCATGGGCCGGTGAGTCCATCGTAAGCGGGCAGCAGTGCCGCCCGCGCGGGGGAGTTGGAGTGAAAGTCTGGGTCTAGGGTACCCCGGGTTGTAGAAACGAACCTTGTGTAGTGAGTCCCCAGCCCGCTGAAGGGAAGCATGACACACAACACACAACAGTCGCATGACGCTGTAGGCCTGAAGGACATAGCTCTTTAGGTACGATGTGATCTAAGACGTCTTGGTTGCTTTCGTTGCTGAAAGAAACAGGAGGATGAGTGCACACATGGGACAAACCCATAAGAAGCCTATATGGTATAGCCTACATGAAATCGAACTGGTTTTGAGAGTGAAACGCAGACCTAAGGATCTTCCATTCGAACCATTGGGAAGAGCCTCTGCTCTGAGGCCCCGGGGGTTTCATGTGATAGGAGAGCTGCTCCACTTCAGTCTTGCACACATGCTGTATTTCACTCCACAGTCCTAAATAAGATAAGCTCACATTAATCACTGTATTGCCCAAGGTGTAGCTCTCTCCTCCACATGTTCTGAAGCGGTGGCAGGCTTTAAACTCTTGCCCCCGACCTGGTATTCGGTGAAAATCTAAGAAGATGGCATTTGGCAGCTTATGCATTATTTTTATTTTATACCCACTCGAGGGTCTGTTCCGTGTAAGAAGGGGAATCTACAATCTAAGCAAAAAAAACAACCGTAAACTGTAGAACTTTCGACACATGCAAATAATGAAAATGGTTTCCGTTGGACTCTTGGAACGCGATTGGCTTATTGAGTCGTATGAGAACGGCTGGTTTTAACTCAGAACGCTGCCGTATCACAACCAACGACTGCATGGATCACCTCACAATCGAGTGTTTGTTTGTTTTTTTTGGAGGCTGTTCACAAAAGAATTGAGTGTCGCATGAAGCATGGATGTGAGGAACCACTGTGGGTGTATAAATAGAGGGATTTTTCAGTTTCTGACTCTGACAGCTTTGATTTAGGTGTACAGTATCATCCTGTGTAGAAACTCTACGCCAAGTCACCACACACACACACACACGCACGCACATACACACACAGTGTTGAGTAGTTGTGGAGTTGCTGGCACCAAAAAACCCAGCTAAATAAAAAGATTGTGTCTCAGGCCCATCGGATCTGTGTGTGTGCGTGTGTTTTCACACAATGCTTCTTGTGTATGTTTTCTTGTGTGTGTGTGCTCACAATGTTTCATGTGTTTTCCTGTTTCTTGCAGGATGACTGGGGCAGTAACGACTCGTCCAGCCGGATGCAAGCTCGCAATTCTGAAGACAAGGCGAGTCAGGAGACTCTACCTCCAGGTTAGATAGAGCGCTGTCTATTATGTTCTACCATACGCATTCCGCTGATTGTCGACTGTGCAACCACCTCCTGACTCTACATGCAACCCCTGCACATTATGCCATTAATAGTCAACCGCTCCTAGTCCTAAGCCACAATACACCACAATGCAAAGCGTCTTACAAACCATCTTTTTAAAATCTGCCCACTCATCGTAGCAAACAGCTGGACACCTATTTTGTGGTGGGTGACGACACCTCTATCCACCCTCAACCCTTCCACGGTGTAATTATGTAGTGGGGAGTACGTGTGCTTGCTTGTCTCAGGTAATGCCTGAGACGCTCGGACTACAACCGCGTAGGCACATACTGTGAGCTTTCTACATTAAAGAGCCACGAATGCAGCGGTTGGCTTTGCCGTTTCTCTGCTGAACTAACTGTAGAAGCACGTCTGACTTGTTACCAGTTTAATACCCCAGAGGAGTGAAAATTGGACCACAAATGGAAAGCTAACAGCTGTGGTCACAGATGACGAACACCTCGAAACACTCCACTCACTGGTCCTCCTCATGAATGGCCTCTCGCAGCAACAATCCACCAGAGACTTTATAGTTCTGTCTGGGAACAGCATGTACTGTAATGGCAATATTTCTGAATAGAAAGGGTATTCAAAGCAACTGACAGGGACGGTAGATACCTACATTTCCTGTCGGTTGTTTTGAATACAAGCATCTGCATAAATGAGTGAATAGTAAAAACAGAATGGCAAGACTTCCATGCATTGAAGAACTATTGTTACTGCTACATATGTATATATTTAAAGAAATATTCTTGATCTTTATACACACACACGCACACGCACGCACACACACTAACCCAAACACACACGCACACACCCATCTTGTGGGATCAGCCTTTACAATGGGGATCAATACGTGGCTTGCATCGTTCGGCAAGAACATCACGCGCATATTCAACGGTGTCTAGAATGCGTGCTGACAATCAGACAGATCAGCCTTTCACATAATTAGCATGCTAGACATGTTCGGCCGTTTGTGCTGCTGCACAGACACACTGTGTCTCTTTTCTTCTCCCCGTCTGTGTGGTTCCTCCAACCGCCGTCCATGCTAAACGCTGCCGTAATCTCACGTCCCCGCGTGCTCAACAAAACCCATTAGCATAGCAGCTGCGCGCGCCACTGCAGCTAATTAGTGGCATTGTTATTCCATCTCTGTACTATTTATGAATTTTATGCCTTGCCAGATCACGACAAGCTGTGAAATTGAACTTTTCTTTCTGTGTTAATTCAATAGTGTGTGTGTGTGTGTGTGTGTGTGTGTGTGAATCACTGTGGTATGTATTTGTGGTCATTGTCCTTGTCATCTCATTGTATAGTGGTGTGTATGCATTATATTTATATGTATTATCTCTAATATATAGTATTATTATATTTCTGCATAGTCATCGCTGTAATGTTGCATATAGACATATATACATTTCGACAAATGTGTTACTTTTTTGTAAGTCGCTTTGGATAAAAGCGTCTGCCAAATGCTCTAAATGTAAATGTAAATATAGGGTTGGCAATAACTCAGGAGGTAGAGCGCCCAATCTTTTAGTTTGAGTTTCAGTCATACTTTCTTAATGCACCTAGTAGTACTTGGTCATGCAATATTCTTAAAATACTGCTTCTGTATCTTACTATATTGATACGCTACATCTTCAATGTTTTGGGTGGTTTTTCCTTTTGAGATAGACTGGAATTAACAACATCCTTGGGCCCTTTATGTCACACGAAAGGTATGTTGAATATCTTCAGTGTTGCCTCTTATTAAGTGTGTGTGTGTGTGTGTGTGTGTGTGGTGTGCAGGTAAGGTCCGCTGGCAGGACTTTGACCAGGACCTGTATATTGGGGCCACGGTGGTGCGGCCAGGGCAGGACCCCTACGCTAGGAACAAGTTCAACCAGGTGGAGAGCGACAAGCTCCGCATGGACAGAGGTGTCCCTGACACCCGGCATGACAAGTACGCAATCAACCACCAAGTTGTTATTTTTATTTTGTTTTCCCATTTAGGAATGAATTTGTCTGTTAAATAAACGGTGATACGGTGGGTTGAAGCTAACGGAGTCAGTGGATGTTTATGTTTATGTTTATTGTAATTATGTTTATGAGGAATTGTAATTGCTTGAAAACTGTAAAAGTGCCTCACATCAGGTGTAAGCGCATCTGGGATGCTGGGGATTCTAACCTTTTTTTTCACCACAATTTGCAAACCGTACATTTTTGTAATGAATGTATTTTCTAAATTCATAGCCAAATTATATTGTGTAGGCATTTGATGCGTATATTTATTCCACTCTTTTCTATTTTCCCCCAATGGATTGTCCCGGTTCCGGGAGATTGAGATTAATGTTGACCTCACTGTAGTGAACCATAATAACACACACCTTAATAGCACTAATACTAACTAGTACCTCTCGCACCAACAAGCATAAGAGCAGCAGTGGAGCGCAAGCTGGGCCTTCAAATGTTAAGCCCTGTTTTTGGCAAACTGTTAGGGAACATTATTTCAAAGCAAATTAGATTGTGCTGTGTCTGGGAGGTGCTGGAGTATGTAATTAGAGTGTCTAAACCTGCAGAAATATATTGACCGTCAGAGGGAAAACAGCCTTTGGGGCAAATCAAAATCTCATAAAAAAAAACAGCAACAAAAAATAACTGACCTGACTTTGAAACTTTGTAGCGCTCATGAGGATTCCTGTGACATTAGGCGTCCCGCAGCCTAGCCCAATCTCATCTCACAATACGATCTGACAGTTTGTCATCTTGTACAAACTACATCACAGGTCTGTCTTAACAAGCATTGCGGCTGGATCCCCACTTCCCTTCTGCTCTTGATACAGCGCCAAAGTTATATTGATGGCAACGTTGTTGAACCGAGGACACTCTCGGGGGAAACAAGAGACATCTGTCTATATATCCGAGTGTTAGACAACCGCCTTTATAGAATCAGTATATTGGCCACTCTTCTCTAACCTTTCCTTCCTGTCAATCACTACCCAGTGACAGGTCTTTTCTTCAGTTGCCTCTGCCTTTCCTCTCCTCTCATCTATCCAAACTACAGACGTTCACCATTGTCCAGGATGTACTGAATCCTATTTCCTATTTGTGTAAACTCCTGGACTCTAGGGCTGCGTCCGATACTGCGTACTACGCGCTACATTGTGAACTGTTTTCAGGCGTACTTGTTAGTATGCGAGACAAAAGTCGGCATGTTTTTGGACGTACTCAAGCTGACGGACGTCATTGATGTCGACACACTACAACCCCATTACAATCCCGCCAAGTTATTATAGTAATTATACTTTCATTTACTACTTATAATTACACTTTTGCATACTATGTGGTAGTATAATTTGGGACATACTACATACTACGGTCGCCTACTACGCAGTATGCTAGTATGGAGATTCGGATGCAGCCTTGTACTTTCCGTGTGTGTATATTGCCGTTTCCTGCGTGTTGGTTTCTAGTTTTCTATTTTCCGAGAGGTTTAAAGAAACACGGTACGTTATAGTCTTCGAGATGACTGTTGCATTACCTCTGGTTCCCTATACAAGCTATAAAATTGTGTGTGTGTGTGTGTGTGTTTAGCTGCAAGCTCAGTAAGTGGAAGTCTGAGCTGCCGGCGTCCAGTGTGGTCATCACCTTCCATAACGAAGCTCGCTCGGCTCTGCTACGCACCATCGTCAGGTAGGCGATCACAACGGCACACACCTGAAGATCCCGCCTCCACACACATTCTATGCCATTTCTACATTGACCCCTGTCTCCCCCCGCGCTGTGTGTTGGTCGACCGACCTGGCGGTTACAGTGTCTTGAAGGAGAGCCCCGTCCACTTGGTGAAGGAGATCATTCTGGTGGACGATTACAGCGACAACCGTGAGTACCGTAGAACACGGAGAGGTGCCAAAAACACATTATCCCATACTAGACACAGATGCTAGTGCTTCTGTGGGGGTAGTAGCTCAGGGGGTAGAGCGGTTGTCTGGTAACCGTAAGGGTGCTGTTTGAACCCCGGCTCCGCCTAGCTAATTGTCGAGGTGTCCCTGAGCAAGACGGCTAACCCCAACTGCTCCTGACGAGCTGGTTGTTGCCTTGCATGGTTGACACCGCCGTCGGTGTATGAATGGCTGAATGTCCATTTACCATTTACTGTGTAACGTGTGTTGCGTTGTGTGTGATTTGTGTGTGCGTTGTAGCTGAGGATGGAGCACTGCTGGGGAAGATGGAGAAGGTGCGCGTGTTGAGAAACGACCGCAGGGAAGGTAGGACTAAAACAGACTGAGAAAGATTGAAGATTGAAACAGAACATTTAGTTCACATTATCGCCTCATCTGTGCCGGTGTCATTTGGGACAGAAAACCCCCCCTTTAGTCATCCATCTTTTGTAGTATGAAATTAAAATACACACACACACACACACACACACACACACCTTAGTCTTGTTTTTGTCCACACATCAACATGTTTCTTGTTGCCATGGGGATGATCCTGAGGCTCAGGTTAGCTCCCCGTGTTCTGCTGAGCGTGGGGTGGGGGGGTTAACGGTCTCTGCTGGTGGGGCTCCCAGGTCTGATGCGGTCCCGGGTGCGAGGGGCGGACGCGGCCACCGCCTCGGTGCTCACCTTCCTGGACTCTCACTGTGAATGCAATGAACACTGGCTGGAGCCCCTGCTGGAAAGAGTGGCTGAGGTACCATGCACGCACACATACACACATTCATGTGTGTGTATGCAGCACTCTTAAACACACACACACACACACACACACACACTAAAGACCAAGATGGAAATGCCTAATAGCGATGTAACAGACTGCAGACATGTAATAAACCAGCTACAAGCACCGCACAATAAAACCCCCCCAGATTGTCATCAGGGATTGCAACAATGCACAGTTTAGTGGCCCGCCTGCCATATATGGTCTGCGTGGATCATGTGCTGTCTGCCGTGCTTCGCACTGTGTAGGAAGCGTTTCCACATGTGTTTCTGGAGCCTTGTGGTGCGTGTGCCTGGTGAACAGAAACCACAGCACGCTGCTTCACTCAGAGCAGCTTGTAACGCCTGTGTGTGTGTGTGTGTGTGTGTGTGTGTGTGTGTGTGTGTGTGCATCTGTGGAATGCAACGTCTCGCACACAGCCCTCGACAGACCATTCCTTCGTCTGTAGACTAAAAATGCCTGTCACACAATTATTTTCACAAACCCAAATAGGCAAAATACCAAAACATACGGTGACGTCACCATAGGCCTGAGTCTGGCCCCCAAGTCCATCTGGATGCCTTCCCATCGAGATGCTTCTTGTAGCATTTCGTCTTCACATTGCTCCATGGGTCTGCCTTTTTGCCCTTGAAATAGTCTTGGGATCTGTTGTCTTTGCTTGGATGAGCCAAGCACGGGTGGCACAGCAAAACATGTTGAAACAAAACAAAAACCCCCCTTGGTAAACATCTGCAAATGCTCAGTCTTTCTCTAATCTTGTCAGCAATCCTTAAAAAGAAGCCCAAGTACCTTGTGTGTCTCACAGTGCCTTGTTCTGTGGGAAGACACCACGATGTACAAAATGTAGGTCATGCATATTTACAGGGAGTCCTCTTGTTCACACAGTTCACTGTTCAGTGTGAAGTGGGGGTGTTCGATCCTTACTGTTGAGTACACAACAAGAAGGAATATTTGTATAAGAATTCTGAACACCCGTTCTGTTAACATTTGTGAACACTCTTATTTGATTGTACGCAACACTGAACCCTAAAACCTTCCCTCCCCTAACAGAAAAGCCAAGTCATGGTTTTGGTCCTACACAACAAAGGCAGCTCCCACCCTGAACCAAAGGCTGTGTCTGCTTCCTGCTGCCAAATCATGGCTATTGTGCAACTCCTGAAGTGGATTGCATGAAACCCCTGCTAGTTCGCTTTTTAATCAGAAAAGTGGAAGCTGTGCAAGTGAAATGTGTTTAAATGTACCAGCGACTTGGTAATTACCAGTTAAAGCGCGACAATCAAATCTTCGATCTTAACGTCAACAATCTTCGGCTCTAATTCATTTTGGCTCTGTTGTTGGGGTCCGCGGTTCCGTTTGGTTTGGGTCCAAGGCTGACGCGTGTGAATAGTAGTCTTACCGTCTTAATGGGTTTGGCTCACACAAGACACAAGAATGTGACTCCCAAGTGTATCTGAAGGCACACGCTGTTCTCCTCTCACTCATGCTCCGTCCTATCTTGGACTCTCTTCATCTCTCATTGGGACGCCTGCAGGACAAGACCAGGGTGGTGTCGCCCATCATCGACGTCATCAACATGGACAACTTTCAGTATGTGGGAGCCTCGGCCGATTTGAAAGGAGGTACGTCCCCCTAGTATATATCCGTGCACATATTGACAAGCGTGCATAGATGATGTACTAGATATTAAGATATTGATGTACAAACAAACGCATACACCCAGTCCTCAGGATTTTGGTCAACAGTCGTGCATGGCAGTAATTGGGCATTTGTAATGCATGCTTCTTTTTGGAGGGACTCCCAGAGAATACGAGTTTGTTTTAGTACTGTGGCGTCAGTGACGGACTGGTGGTTCTGCAGGTTTTGATTGGAACCTGGTGTTCAAGTGGGACTACATGACCCTGGAGCAGAGGAGAGCCCGGCAAAGCAACCCCATCGCCCCCATCAAGTAAGACTCACTCACTCACACAGTCCACTCACTCACTCACACACAGTCCACTCACTCACTCACTCACTCACAGTCCACTCACTCAATCACTCTTATACTCAATCACTCACTCATCTGGCGCACCTTTCTTCTGTTTCGTGTCCGTCCGTCCACCAGGACGCCGATGATCGCAGGCGGTCTGTTTGTGATGGATAAGGACTACTTCGAGCTCCTGGGGAAGTACGACATGATGATGGACGTGTGGGGCGGAGAGAACCTGGGTGAGTGGTGTGCCTGCGGTGGGATCCATCTGCTAAACACCCCTTTTAGATGGGGTTACAACTGAGCTCTGCTGGGTGTCTGCAGACTCAGAGGTCTGATTACAGATTTATGACTACATGGGAGTGTGCTTCTGTTCAGTGTGTTTTTTTAGACCCTATGAAAATGAAAATGTTCAGGCTCCATCCAAACTGTTAGGCTGATAGTTTGAATGATAAGGGTGCCTGGAAGGAGTGAGCAGACCATTCTCCCCATGGATGTACAAGTTATATAACCCTATCAAATCAACGTCCTGGATGTCCCGCTTTCCGCTAGCGAGTAGCTTACATCATAAACTACTGCAGATATAACAAAAACTACATTTTGGGGCTAAGCTCCTCTAAAAGGTTAACTCCCCTGCCATCGCTCCTAGTGGGGCTCCACGGTGGCTTGGGAAGCCTGTGCACACGACCCCCTCTCCTCTTCCCCGGAGACAAAGGACAGCAGCAGGATGTGTCGTCTGCATCTGCAGTGCTCAGCCCACACCAACAGCTCTTTATAAAGATCTGGATCAATAGTGAAACGCTGGGATTAAAGTGATTGAGCCAGGGGGGCGATTGTTGGGAAACACTTGACCAAATGCCAAGCACTGAATACATAACAGTATTTGTGTGTCATTCATTTCATAAGGAGTATTCGTTTTGTACCATTGCAGAGCTATGATCTATTTTTGGTTTTGATCCTTTATTGAATGAAATTATTTGACCAAATGATGAGGTGATATTTAATTTGACCATGTGTACCCTAGTCAACTGACTTTATTTTATGATTATGATAATAATGAGGAATCGC
>OMKP01058029.1:0-12146 GCA_900302375.1 Bathygadus melanobranchus | reverse complement strand
CATTCAAGTTTAAAGATGAAATAAGTTGAAATAAAGTTTCATGTGGTTTCAAAGAGGAATTTTTAAATGTGCTTTATCTATACAAGTGTTTGTGTGTGTGTGTGTGCGTGCGCATGTGTGTGTAATAGTATAAAACAGAGGTCATCTTTTGATGTTCCGCTATATTAATTAGCTAGTAGTTAAGAGTATGTCACCCTATAACATATTGTAACGTTATCCATTCAACCAAAGTGGAGTTTTGGTTGAAACCCTCAAACGGATTGAAAGAAAGCCCTCTCTAAAATACAGCTCTTCTGTTTGTGTGTAATATTTAAGTAATGTCAATAAGTGCTCTATAAACTTCTGCTTGGGCCTTATTCCTATAAATCAGACCAACGCTTAAAATATGATACTAAAATTAGCTTCAACTTGTCTTGTGCTTGCCACCCCTAGAGACATCAAATCCAGTTTGATGGCTTTATCCTCATGACTGTTTTTAATACATCAGTGAGCTCCCTGGCTCAAACACCTCTTTCTGCTTTTCTCTTTTGTAGTGAGAAGAGGAAGTCAAGAAGACCATGTTTACACCCTCGTTGTCCCCATATCTACTGACTAGGACATACAAATCCAGTTAAGGATTTAACTTCAGACATTCATCTCCAGTAGCTCTTACCTTTTTGGTCACAACAAGATCTCAAAGTGCTTCTCGAGCTAGTACTACCTCTGGACTGAGTAGTGTGATACACGCAGAGGGACAGAGACCGGGAAGAACTGAAAAAATAACTGTAGTCAAAAAAAGAGGGGAAAAGATGGCCAACAATGCTGCAGAACACCCTCCTGGGAACTCGGTGGCAGACCCCAGCCAGGAGGGGGACTTTGGCATCACCACCATGGACCTAAGGAACCTGATGGAGCTCCGTAGCGGTGAGGCCGTAGCCAGCATAAGGGACGGCTATGGTGACGTGCAGGGGATATGCCGCAGGCTCAAAACCTCACCCATAGAAGGTAAGACGACACGGCCACACCAACCCTAGTAGCAACATATGCCTGAATATGAAAATACACATTTCAATTCCAACACACACTCATTGATGTGTCAGTATTTGTGAATACTACATTTTGATTTGTTGACACGTAAGACTCCAGGTCTACACCCAAGACTCCAGGTCTACACCCAAGACTCAAGGTCTACACCCGACCCTTTGTCTGCCACTAGCGCACTTTCTCTCTTTCTCTCACACTGTTTCTCTCTCTCTCTGTTTCTCTCTTATCAATTACACAATGTGCAATCTCACCAGCGATCCATTCAAGGATTGAAATTAGTTCCAGCCGGGTCCCCTAATAGATGCCATAGATCATTGCTCTATTCCATTTAGTAATCAAAGGACAGCTGTAGCTGTGTGACCTCCATCATACAAGGGACTAATGTTAATGAAAGAAACAAGTATATGTTCTGTGTGCCAATAGGGGAGGGGTAACGTGCACTCTCCCTTCTCAGGCCTACAGATTAATAAATGTATGTATGTATGTACACTTTCTTCTTGATGTTGTGCTATTTCTTCATATTATTATCTATTGAAAATGCATATTTGAATGTTTCTTCAAAAGATTTGGTCTTTATTAGAGTTATGAATTATGTTAAATTAGACTTAACATATACATATATTGACCTTAAGCTTTTCATCTATGAGTTTAGGTTAAAAAGGGCGACAAATGCCTATAGGAAAAAATACAATTTAGTTGTTTAAAGGACGCTTTTATCTAAAAGAAACTTGCCTTAGACTGTCGACAATGAGGATCAAACCCAGGACCTCTCTGCTGGCAGACAGACACCCTAACTACTAGATTACCTTACCATCCTGCGGACTCTCAGCAACAGACCAAGCAATACAAGGAAATATAAGCTGTAGCTGCTCTACTAGCTGTATGTAGCCAGGGAGAGAGGGAGTGGTGTGTACAGTCTGTTCTCTGTGAGTCTAGCTGCTGGAAGCACACTCTCTAATGGAATCTAATGTCCCTGGAATGCATAAATATACTGTCTTACAGCATTCTCTTTCCATTAGTCTCTGGGGTTCTGCCCATCCAGAAGAGCAACCCCGACTTTGTATCCATGAATCCATTGGGTGTTATGTGTAACACATGCTGTTCAGTGCACCTTGTATCTATTTAAGAACTCATTTAAGGACCAAAATCAGCATTTGGCTTCTAATGTGCATGGTGAAGTATTATAAAATATTTGTTACAGTAAAGTTACATACACTTAAGATTTCTTTGTTCTTTTAAAGTCCCTGTCCAACAGAAGTCACATGGCATTTTTCGAACGTCTTTCATGAGGCTTTCAAACCTCTTTCATGATGTCCAGCCCCGAGGTTGGGGCGAGACGTCTCTTTTCAAAAAGTGGGAGGGTTTATCGCAGTGGCTAGGGTAGAGCTTCGCCTTGATATTTGAATCCGTCAAAAAACAAAGCCAGCTGGCAATCACTTTGCTATGAATTACAGTTGACAGTAGTACAATGTAATTTGACAAAATACTCAGTTTGGCGTCAGTTTAACGCCAGTGCAGGCATGTCTCATAACTACGTACTATAGCTGTATACCAGAAGTAAGCACAAATACATTTTGGGGTGCAAAGACCTAAGAGAGCAAAATTTTCATTTTGTGGGCACTTTAATCTTGATGGGAATCCAGCTGGATTATCTCGCTATTTAAGTGACCACTTTGTACCAACCTATGTTGCGGAGGCAGTCCATAATTTCAGATTGCTTACTCACTGATATCGAACCGCTCCGGTTTGATTATAACCAGTCAGAGAGCGGTTGCTCTGTTCACATGCACCCTACTAGGGGTTCAACTGTACCGGTGTTTGATTTGAAAGGACCAAATGGTATGCTTGTGAAAGCACCTGACACTAAAATATCTGGACTGAGCTTCAGCTTGTGTCTATGGCTACGTTGTAGATGACTTACTGTGTAGCTCTGTGCCAGGGGGCATTTTACCCTGTATCGCCCTTCCCCTTGTTTACTGGTCTACCGGTGACTTCAATTCCTTATGCTTTGGTTGAATCTCTCTTTTCCTTACTGAATAAAATCCATTGATGAAAATGTAATTTAATTTAATCGGAGATGGTTTGGAGTTATTGTAAAAGTAATGTATTTTGAGCCTCATGAGACATTTTCAAACAAATGTATGCCATAAAGTTTCTGTATGGTTACATTTATGGTGTGACTGAAACCCCATTAGGAAGACATTTTAGAATAATTTAAAGGATTAAATATTTATAATGATGAAAAATACATAAAAATGTGTAAAATATTGAAACACTACATACACCTGGACACATTATGTTACTGTTACAACCAATATATGGACATATTCTGCCTTAATAGCTGACAATATGTACTTTATTTAACTTTTACTTGTTTTTTTTGTGTTTGTTGACCAATCACAAGAAAGCACAACAATTGAAGTTAATACGTTTGCAACAGT
This sequence comes from Bathygadus melanobranchus, assembly GCA_900302375.1. Taxonomy (NCBI): domain Eukaryota; kingdom Metazoa; phylum Chordata; class Actinopteri; order Gadiformes; family Macrouridae; genus Bathygadus; species Bathygadus melanobranchus. The sequence goes on along the minus strand of OMKP01058029.1, from coordinate 8,682 downwards.
AAACATCAGTTACTGTGCCAACAATAACTGAATTATAGTTTGTTTATGTTTACCTGTTGACAGATAGTTTTAGTGGTAAGTATCTTGTGGAAATAAGATTTATTTATTTGATTTTGATTATTTGACTTATGAACAGCACTGCAACAACACCCCATAATGATCACAATCAACCCAATGGGCTGATTTGGGACTGGATTTTCTGACTAACATTGAACACAGTAACATTAACATTTTTGCCTCTTGAAAATGTTGCAATCATGTCAAATACGACCTATATAAAAAGGTGAGTTTTTCAAAGCTTTTTAAAACACCATTATCCTCATGACCCCCTGGTGTGCATGTGGAAGAACACGGCAATATATGGAGAGAACACCGGTCAAAAGTAAATGTTGCGTTTAAATAAAAATGACAAACAACAAACTATTAAATCCAATTCTTGTGTCTCATCGGTTGTTTAGTTCCCAAAACATGGACTTTTTCAGTGCTCAGACCATTTCATACAGTCTGTGGCTCAGACCCAGCAGCACATATCATATGGGACCAGGACATAAACAACTGACGACATGACACAAGAAGTGGATTTAAAAGTGCTCTGCTGCACATTTTTTTGACATTGTGTCACATTCTTCTCATTGATCAATGGCACTTTTAGGAGTTTAGGGACTATGCATCGAGATCGCGATTCTTTGGCAATTAAACGTACAGCCCAGCCGTACAGATATTGTTTGTAGGGCTTTCTGGACCAAATACAAGAACAAGTTCTTGTATTTGGCTCAGCTCAGCTGACACAGAGCAATATAAATATTTTGCAGAGTAGAAGTTTGAAATTGTCTGGTTTAAGATTCACTCTTACAATAAGGAACAGTCATACTTGATTGCTGCCATTTCTATTTAAGTGATATAATTCTCTGTACCAGTGCCCATCATCATTCATATTTGTTTCAAATTTTTTAAAATTGGAACCCCATCTGTGGTCCAGGACCTTTTGTAGCTTGGTCTCCTGGACCGTTTGCTGGACATCCATTTTCCAACCGATCTTGAATTCTTAATGCGAGTCATACGCATTCTTGTTTGAGGCAAAGTAAAAGTATGCAACGGTCCTTTAATGAGAACAAACCGTTCTGGGTCTTCACCTCTCCGGTTGGAAGTACGCTCCAGTTCCAGGGTTTAACACAGGGGGACACACAGGGGGTTAGGGTTAGGGTTAGTTTAGGGTTAGGTTAGGGTTACATTCCTGCTTAAAATCTGAACCTATGTGTCTGACATTACAGGGAATTATAACAAGGTAACAACGCGTTGATATTTTGTTTCTCAGCAGTTGCCAAGAAACGCAAGTGTGAAATATAGTCCCAAGAGTTTGTGCATCGCCAGCTTCCAATTCCTGGCATAATGTTAGCATAAGCACCCGGTCTCTACAGCTGCAATAACCACATACGTCTTCATGTCGCTGCTCGTTGCAGCGATGTGAATCACAATCACAAGATTCCTCTGGTGACTTATTGAAATACGTCATCAGCAGAGTGACGTATGTAACCCCTTAAGAAATGTCACCAGGTCTCGAGGTCAACGTTCACTATTCACACATGGCCCCGTGCAAGGCATTTTCCGGAACATTTCTGGGATAGACTGCATGTGTGAAAGGGACTATTGTTAATTGTCAAACGGGAGCCATGGTTGGCAAGACTGGGCTCATGCCATGCAGAACACTGTCAATACATTTGTGCAGGGATACGGGTGCAAATTGTGATGTCGGAAAAGGAACAAGGGGGCAAAATCTTTGACCCCCATGGACGACATCTTTTAAGTAGTATACCTTCATAACAATGAATGCACAAACATGGCAGATTGTTTATATACATAGATGTGGAGTGTGTGTGTGGTCGGTGGCCGATTAGAGTGGCTAATTAATGCAAACAGGTTAAACCGGCCGCCATCACCACACACACTCAACAGAGTGCTAGCATAAACCAGTTTACCGTTATCAACCTGTGTCCAGGTCATGGGAGGAGCCCCAACAAAGCCACGTGTGGGTGACGTAGCAGGGGTCAATAAATACATATTTTACATATAAAAGGTTTCAGTACATATTAAAAGGTTTCAGTTTATTTCTGGAAACTAAAATTAATGAATACATTCATAAATCTAGGTTTCTGCAACAGATACCAGGTCCCTCATCCATAAAGTTTGCTAAACAAAATGAATTTTGCCAAACTAATTGCACAACCATTAAAATATACTGTAGTGTATTCTTTGTTATTACTGTAATGCTGAATGAGATGGTGAGTTATTTTATTTCTTGGTCACAGGCAACTGAAGCCATGCTGCATTGGACTCCTAGCTGTGTTGCTTGGTTATTGATATGGCACAGTATTACTTTTATAGGACTCAATAGACTGAACTTGAACATACATAAATACTTAAATTCATCGACCTGCCTTTGTCTTCAAAATGTATGACTTGCAGGTTCAGATGCATAGAGACATTCTCACAGTATGACTCTTTTGTGAACGAGTCGAGTCGCATAGAATTAGGGTTGATGGTTCCATGTCAGCACATTTAAGAAAGCAGTGTTGTGAAAAGCCAGCATTGTACTGTCCTTTTACTCCAACTACATCAGCTGACGTATACACGGGCATTCCTGCCTAAGCACTCCTTCACACACACACACACACACACACACACACCATATGTCACTGCTAAATGTAATACTCGTCTTTTAAATAATCTAGGATGAGAACCCTTACCTATGTCATCTCCCTCTCATTCATTCATTTGTCTCTCTTGCATTAGCCTTTTGTCATCCTCGTTGGATATATTTTAGATATATGTGATTGGCCGATTGTATGGAGTCAAATCCACGCCCTTGTCTCCTCCAATAGTGTCATAGTTAATATTGTCTGTTGTCTATTGGCAGCTGCCAGTGATAAATGGATACAATTTGGTCTACAGTTTAACAATGGAGGAACGGCTGCTTTACAAATGGATAAATAAAGCTATATAAATAAATACAAATATACAGAGTCAAATATCGAAGGCTGAATCACCGTCGTTTTTCATGCATTAATACAAAACTCAACAAAAAAGTGATTAGCCATTAGTATATGGATTGCTTATCTTCCTGTCATCTGCATTATTATAACATTAAATGCATTCACATATCTGAACATTTTGTGTAATTTGTATTAGGGCTGCACTGACAATTATCTTTCTATCAATGAATCTAGTGATTATTTTAGCAATTAATGTAAACAATCAATTTTCATCAAAAAACCCACAATTAATTCAGATGGCTTTGACTGAGAGCAAGAGAGAAAGAAAGGTGAAAAACAAACACATCATCACTATTTAACAAAACCTAATGTAAGATATAGTAATATTCATATAACCTTAATCATATTGATCACAATTATTCAAACAGAATCAAATGGCAGGAATATAATAATTAGATGAGGTATACATGCCAACATGCCCAATGGGCACACACAGTCAATCAATAGTAGTGCAAGCCCAGATTCTAGCCTAAACATTTTCTGACAAACCCTCATTCAATGAAAAATCTGGGATAGCAGGCAAACGAGTGATTATATCTTCAATAGTGACCGTATGCAGTAGCCACAATGTCAAAAGCTAGATTTATTAAGGGGCCGATCGCACAGAACATGGTCTTACCGTCTCTTCTTTTATGCACTGCGAAAAAAACACGAGATGCACTTAGCACAGGTGTTGTAGCGTAGGAAACCATGACAAAGTGTACGGTGAGTTTTTGAAATTGCTTTGTGTGATCGCCCTACGGTGTTTTAGCCTTTTCTAGCAGTCCATCTTCCTTACTTATCAGACTCATCAACAAGCTGTATGTATTTATCAAGTCATGTCACCCACACACACAGCTGTGTGTGAGTGGTTGCTGGTTCGATCCCCGGCTCCCCCTAGCTAAGTGTCGAGGTGTCCTTGAGCAAGACACCTAACCCAACTGCTGACACCGCTGTCGGTGTATTTCACGCACATGCACACGCACACACACTCACACACAAACACACATTGAAAAATGCTATATAAATGCACTTAAGAATACAGAATTAAATGTAGAATCATAATTTTGTCTCTCTCTTTGCAGGTCTTTCCGGCAACCCTGTTGATCTAGAGAAACGCCACACTTCATTTGGTAAGAATTTCATCCCACCCAAAAAGCCCAAGACTTTCCTCCAGCTGGTGTGGGAGGCTCTGCAAGATGTCACCCTCATTATCCTGGAGATCGCTGCCATCATATCCCTGGGATTATCCTTCTACCATCCACCAGGGGGCGACAGTGAAAGTAAATGCAAAGAAACCTTCATTTTCTTCAATTGTTCTTAAATAACACATTGTTATTGAATTTATTGCAAATTAGGTATATATTCCGTACGTATATGTAAACAAAAAAAGGCAGACTGCACAGATGTTATTGTCTCTTCTCATACACATATCTAAAACGATGAGCTTGTAACTCACCGTTTTACCCCACAACACTATCTGTGACCCAGTGTGTGGGCAGGCAGCATCTGGTGTGGAGGATGAAGGCGAAGCACAGGCCGGCTGGATCGAGGGCGCCGCCATCCTCTTCTCGGTCATCATCGTGGTGCTGGTGACGGCCTTCAACGACTGGTCCAAGGAGAAGCAGTTCCGCGGGCTGCAGAGCCGCATCGAGCAGGAGCAGAAGTTCACAGTCATCCGCAAGGGCCAAGTCATCCAGATCCCCGTGGCCGAGATCGTGGTGGGCGACATCGCACAGATCAAATACGGTGAGTAAGATGATGAGAGAGAAGATGAGATTACTACTAGATGAGTTACTTTATTGGGAAATGTCGGATGTCACAGCAGAAAGTACAGGACAGTAGTGGAATTAAAGAGATACAAAAGATAAATCAATATTAACCCATAGTGCATTCGACTATAATCTGAGCTTCACACCTTTTCTTTTACAAATGACATTAACTAACATTTACCCCTCAAGAATCCAAGGACTAAGTGCTGTCAGCCCTCTTGCAAGAGAAGGGGATAGTAACTATTTAATTGAATACAGTTATGTTCAAGTAACCCACACTCATTTTTGTAGGTCTATTGGTTCAAATTGAATCGAATTTGGCTTATGTATACATTTTATATATTTTTATTGGGTGGTAGTATGGGGGGCCCATAAAAGTGATGGGCACTGAGGCCCTTAATGACCTACTTACACCCCTGTCAACTTGCCATATCTTATGATGATGAAAGGAAATTCATGTGGCCTGCGTTTTTTAGCTCACGTCCAAAATTACTGTGGGCCAATCAGAAAAAAAACCCCAGTCCCACTTTGATTCATTTTGATAGACTGAGCTTTAAAAAAAGTGGGTCTATTTTGTTATGCACGGATCCTCCTTTTAATCCAGTTACTAATAATAATTCACCAAAAAAACATAAGCATATTTGTCCTTGATTCCCATTGCTGCGTTGCGGTGACTCCAGGTGACCTCCTGCCAGCCGACGGCATCTTGATCCAAGGCAATGACTTGAAGATCGACGAGAGCTCTCTGACTGGCGAGTCCGACCAAGTCCGCAAATCCCTAGAGAAGGACCCGATGCTTCTGTCTGGTAAGAATATATATATACACTTGTTCATGTATAATTAATATAGAATGAATTAGGGATGGGCATTTCAAGCAAAAATACTATTCAATATTCACTGGGAACTATTGGACCATTATTCGAAGATCCCCCCCACCCAGGTGACCGTTACATATGTTTCTATAACTATACCATTATCATCGTACAGTTTCTCCAGTTTTGCAGTAATAGACTTTCTTGATGGGACCGTGAACTCGCGCTCAACAAATTCCATCAAACTTCGACAACCCTCGTCTTTGACAAAGCTGACGGGAAGTCTTTCGCTATCGGTTCCACACAGAACTTTTTGCAGACTGCAGTAGTCATGTTTACTGTACAGTAGCATCTAGCGGCTAGCCCATCTAGGGACTAGCCCCATCTCAGCGCTGTAGCAAATGCTATATTGCTTTTGTGCGGAAGGCGCCAGTAAAAACAAGGGAACATACTTTTTAAGACGAGACGATAGTCGCATACATTATTGGATTTTTTTTAGAAGTCAATGATTAATCGAAAAAAATCATGACCCATCCCAAGAATTAATGTATATTTTGTATTCATTCAAGTTAATAATAATTGTAATAATAATAATAATAAATGTAATCTTTTCCAGCATAAACCAAAAGCCCAAAGTGTTGTTCGTTAAGATAATAAATTAACCGAGTGTTGAATTCATTAAGATAAGAACCTTTTATTCCATTCTTTCTCTCAGGCACTCATGTGATGGAGGGATCTGGTCGGATGGTGGTGTCTGCTGTGGGCCTCAACTCCCAGACGGGCATCATTTTCACTCTCTTGGGGGCAGGGGAGAATGACGAAGTAAAGAAAGTCAAGAAAAGTAAGGGGCAAAACAAAACAAGCCGACCAAATACGATGACTTCCTCTGTTTGCATAGCAGCTTCCAGGTCCGTTTTGAGGGTTTTTTTTGCTTGTGGAACATTTTTTTCAAGGTAAACAAATACAACCAGTAAAGTGTACCTAAAACAGGATATTGGAGGGAGAAAATGCCAAGAAGTGTCCACATTCGTTGTGTTCAAATAAGCACCATATTTAGATTGTTACTGACATACTGAATTATACTGAATTGTATTTTAAGCTCTACTTGCAGTTTCACACAATAATGTTCAAATGCTTTCCATGAACACTTATGTGACTCATCACATAAGTGGCAAGAACCTCACAATCTACTGTAGAAAACAGCTGTGTTTACACACGCACACACACACACACGTACGTATTTAAAGAAAAATGCATTGGAGCTCTCCGTGCCCCTCTTGATATGCAACTTTAAAATGATCCGTTGCTAAGAACGTGTGTGTGCTCCTCTGTTGCTAAACGCAGTGTTTGAATTGTTGTGGTACAAAGTGATAGAACATGGAGGGTCAGTTCAGGACAACTGACCCCCTTCACCTTTATTTCCTTCATGCATTTCTTGTTGGAATCACTGTTACAGTTTTTTTTACTGACATTTCTAAACGTGGCTCATTTGAAACCTTTGACCAAACTGATGTTTATTTCAAGCTGGCTGAACGCACCGGCTCAGTTGAAAGAGGCTGGCGCGTGTGTTGAGGTGGTGGAGCTGTCCAGCCATAGTTTCAATGGCTAGTGGAAAAAATGATTCAGGTTCACCCAAAAAACGGCCTGCCTATTGCGATAAAGTTGACATACATTTCCTCTAAATGTTAATACGCCCAGGCTAGATGGATATACATGACGTTGTACAAACATGCAGTATATACTGTAAATATATTCATCTAGTTATTCACATGCTGGGGAGTACTTAATGATGTACTTGATAAACAACCTAATGAGTAATGTGGTGAAAAAAAGAGTCCAAACCCCCTGGGGAGGAGAATGAGGTGACCCATGTGGTTTATTAATTGTGTCTTTCACTTAAACAGCTATGCTTTGGAAATGCCACTCTTTATGAATATTTTATGTTTCACAATTTTGGTCACATTAAGTGTTTTGCTGGAAAAGAAACCCACCAATCTGCTGATGCTCTTGTGCTTGGCATACTTGTGTATTTAAAAGAAATGTATTTAAAAATATATATATATATATATATATTTGTTAATTAGTATCAGAAAAGCAAGGACTATAGTTGTTGTTGGAGTGGTAATGTGTTTTTCTGTCTCACTGAGTAAGATACTGTTTGCTGCGACTGATACTTATTGTTTGAATTACTTGTCACTGTAAACCACTCACGAGTTATGCTTTCATCAAGTGAATCCAGAAGAATATGTTAAATAAGCCAGGAGGTATGATAGATGAATTAACATAGTCTACGTCACATCGACAAACGCTTTGCAAAACGTCCTGTTCTCAAATTGATTTGTTTTGCTGCTGTTAGCCAACCAAGATTGTTTTCTGATACATATTGTGTCACAAATGAGACAGAGAAGTTTGAATCACAACAGACCACTTGTCACAACCATCCACCATTACTGCCTTATTCTATAATGATAAAATTCAACACCTTAAACACATGAACAATTACTTAATTTGCATGTATTTGTGCAACATATGTAGATGACATAAGCAGATGTCGCTTGACATTTATGCCTTGAGGTTTTGCTCAAGCCCTCTAAGGCTTTAGGTCATTTAAATGTGTGTTTGGCATCTGCTCTACACACATAGTTGTGTTAACGTTTAGGCAGTTTGTTTGTTTGTGTGTGTGTGTGTTTATGTGCCAGAGAGTGACAAAGGGTGTGTGTGTGTGTGTTGGGTTTATTTAGTACCTTGTTTACATTTTGTGTCGGTTAATGGGCGTCCTTGAAATAACCCATTAGTTAAATATTTAACCACAGTTGGTTGTTCTACATGCACAATTGCTCTCTCTCTCTCTCTCTCTCTCTCTCTCGCTCTCTCTCTCTCCCTCCAAGACAACACAAACACAGAGGCATACACACGGATTTATATTAGTTTTTGCCTTCTACATTTTTCCTCAGTTCTATGATTTAGTTTTTCCTCTTTCCTTTGAGTCATGTTATCAGCATTCCGCACTCTCTCCTCTGTCCGAACAGGTAAAAAACAAGGACCCCCTGAAAATCGCAACAAAGGTAA
>OMKP01058024.1:0-14669 GCA_900302375.1 Bathygadus melanobranchus | reverse complement strand
AGGAGGGATGGTGCCCACCCTGCCCCGGCAGAAGGCCCAGTCCCAGCAAAACGTCTGCGCCACCCCCTCACTTGACCGCCATCACATGATCAAGATGAACTCTCACCCCACGTCCGGCAGGGAGCAGGAGCGGAACCCGGGAATGACCGGGCACATGAGCGGGGGCATGGGCTGGGCGGGTGAGATGCCCGGGGCCGGGGTCGTCATGGGAACAGGGACACTGGGGGGCCACAGCGCTAGGAGGATGGCTTTTGCCGCAAAGAGGCAGAACACAATCGAGCAGTTACATTTTATACCAGGAGGGGGCGGTGCAGGCTCGGGTGGGAGTGGTGGCAGCCAGGGAATTAGAACAGGAAGTAAAAATGAAGTGACCGTGTAAGGTTCTGTGCCTGCAGATTCACCCCACATCGTTTTTAGGGAATAGGTGGCCATTCTGCACAATATCACATAATATTATTATCAACTATAATCTATATTATTGGGACTCCCCTAGTTTAGTTTAGAGTAATATAATAAAGTGGGAAGCTGAGGGCTTATGGTATATAGTGTTTAGACTTTTTGAATTGATATCGTTAACTGGTAATTAGATAGCTTAAATACAACTACTTATCAAGTTAATCATAGTAGAGAGTATCTGGTACAATTTCTGTTGTGTGATTCTCTCATCAGCCATATTTTCATAACTCAATTTGCCATATACATCGATGCCATGACATAAAAAAGACTACAAGAGCAAACAAAAAAAACCCAAGAACAAAAGTTTTCATAACTTTTTTTATGTCTTTCAAAAAAGAACTCAGGAGCCATATTAGATGCCAGATGCTGAGGTGACAGCACTGAGAACAGGAGACACGGGAGGAATTTTTAATGAAGCATTTAATGAAGAACTGAATCAATTACCGACCGGATTTTGTGACTTTCTAAGTACTTGCCAACAGTGATTTCCAAACTTAAGCCCATGGATCCATAGCCTTGTGGACCAGATCAATTCAAGTGAACTGGACAAGGGATGGGGTGGGGTAGGGTGGGCTGGGGGTTTAGGTTTTGATATTTTGAGATCAACAGAAGCGTCTATCCTCGCACAGCGAGGACAGATTTCATTGTGGTTGTTGCTCTGAGGCGGTCCAGTGGAATGCCCACTTTGTTCATTTTGGACACAAAGAGCCTGGAAGTATTGGGCTGTAATGGGGTAATGCTCACACAACACACATCAGCTGCCTGGGTTGCCTAACTTCCCATGTGTCCTTATAGATCATTCAACCAAGAGAGAGTAAACCTCAATGATCACTGTTCTAGTTGACAACTGTCACTCGCTAGCGTTTCCTTCTAACACACACACACACACACACACACGTATATATATAATTGCATTAGCCAAGAGACAGATAGGTAGATAGTATAGCGCAGACGTTTCTATCCAGTTTACTGATTTTAAAATGGCCGACTTACTTTAATGTAGGTTGCGCAGGGGAGCACGGGTTGTCTCTCACAAAGCACATGAATAGACACTGACGCAGGGGTTGCACTTACACAACTTGTCTTTCAAAGCCATTTATGGAGATTCAAAGAAGATACCACAAAAGAAGCTGGTCTGACAATCACCATTTTTGTATTCTCACCTGGTGAAAGGAGAAAAAAAAATCCACATCCTACAACTATATGGACATTTTGTACAGTCCAAAATAGGCATTGCTGTGAACAAATGGTTTCTGCTCTCAGAGAGAACCACAAATGCCGCAAGAACACTGGATGGCGAGGATGCCCTCTCCATCCGTTACTGAAAAACCTGCTGTATCATAATGCACTTCAGCCATCCTGAGTATGAAAATATCCTCATCTTATATCAATAACAATGCTTATCAATACTAAGGGCTATCCTAACTCGATATAGTATGTGATATCTGTGGTACATATACGATGGTATCTTTCTCTTGATTTTGTGTTGATATTGTCACGTTGTATTAAGTATTAATGTGTAAAGAAAAAGACTAACACGCAGTTTAAGAAGCACCATTCAAGAGAAATCTTTGCACAACGCTTTCCCCCCTGATATTTGCACCAGATACAAACATATATTGTATCGATTTCTTAAGGTTTACATTCTGTAGAAGCGAGGTTGTGTGACTGATCAATGAGAGATGAAGTGCGGGTAATTTTTGTTTTTAAATAGTGATGATAGAATGAACGCCATGGTGATTACAGAGGTGAGCGCTATTACTTTGAAAGAACTTGTTTCGTTTAGGTTCAGTCCACCGAGAGGATAGCCAGATGTCATGCTGATTATGCTACAGAAACACAGATTTCATTTGGACAATCTTCCTATACACAGTGCTAAATGTAGTTGTTCTGAATATGATGCAGTGTTATTATTAATGATTATTATAACTGTTATTGTTATTATTAACAATTATGTTATGATGTGATGTTCTTTTACTTGGTGGGATTTAAGTGTTTATTGTTTCCTAAATAACTAGTGTTCTCACGAGTAGTCGGTTTTTGTTACATCTGATCATGAATCCGAGTTTTAAAAAGAAATTGTGAATCTCAATGCATGCCAGCCACATTTCATAAAGAGGCATTGAAGATATGCTCAGATGTAAAGCCAGCGTGGGTAACGGCCAATATCCAGCAGGATGATTAATGCCTAAACACTGGCCTTATTCACTTTTTTGTGATGCTTAGGTTTTCCACTTTGGTACAAAATTGTCAGTTAAGAAAGCACCTATATCGCATGTGTGTTAATAAGGTTCTCACAAAGCCAGTGAAGGATACAGACTTGGGGATAGGGGCCGTCATTTATGAATATGGCCAGATAAAGAGATATTATGAGATCTCTATGCCACCCAACCTGACTAAATAAAAATGGGTTATACCCACTACCCATGATGCCATAATGTATGTGTGTTTGGATGAATGTGGATGTGCCAGGTTGGACAGACCTTAATGGTAATCTGAATGTTTTGGGTAAAGTGTCTTATTCAGGAAAATGGAACTGAGAGCGAACAGTAGTATTAGATTTGTATAATGAAGCCACAAATGGTCTGTAGCAAAGTGTGTAATATTACACAAGCCATATCCATCGAGAAGTCATCACGTTTTTATAAATGGTTAACCTAATTTGTGCAAGTATTGTATTTTGTATAGCTAGTACAATCAAAATATTTTGATGAGTTCTCTCTTTGACATTAATTTGAAGATTCAACATAGAGATGTGTCCGTATTTAATGAATTGTACAGTGCCAAATTCATAACATTCTTGTTGTCTTTTTATTGTCATAGCCTATGTGGCAACAGGGATATTCTTTTTTTCAGTATTAAAATCTTTAGCATAGGCCAGACAGATTAAATGATTTTCAAGAAAGAAGTGAATGAATATGGTGTATAGAACTGCATATCCATTATGAATTAATTTAATATAATAATTGGTCATGGTGAGTTTAAAATTAAGCTATATTTGAAAGGAAATGGTAAAGATAGTGTTGGACAATGTCCCGCAATTATTATCATGAATTTGTGTTCATGACTATAAAAATGGAACTAACGTTTTTGTTATTTCTGAACGCATTGACCCCCTTGATTATAAGTGAATTATAAATAATTTGTATAATAAAGTTGGTGGAAAACTACTATTATTCATGATGGAATCTTATTTTTCATAGTTACTACTTACACTTTGATACAGGCCTATATTTAAATGTGTTGACCATTTTCCAACAATAGACTATATTTTTTGTTATATGCAACATTAATTTTATAGAGACAATGAAAACAAAAGAGAACATATTCATGTGTAGGTGTGTCTAGTGAGATTTATGGCACCGACAAACTGGTTTACTTAAAATAGCATACATTTGCAATTACTATTTCTCAGAAGCCATTGCCTAATGATGATTTGAAGGCCAACATCTAATCGTATTTTTGTCATTATTTGAAGGAGCAAAGTGGCAATTAACATAGTCATTCTTCTTCGGTTGCTTTCACCAGGATCCTGGGAGAGGCAATACAATGCTATTTTAAATGTAACCAACTAATGCAATTTGTGACATTTATGATATATTTAATGTCGTTAAAAGGCATACAACAGAATTGAGGTAAGCGTCGTCCATTTGGCAAAACAATGAATTAAGTGAATTACACAGTAAAACCTGAATACTATGTCAGAAACAGTTGCATCGCGACGATTCGTACAACACATGTGAAGAAGAAAAACGGCAGACTGTAATTATCAATGAATCTGATCACAACCATCGACATGGTCTGGGATTAAAAACGTCCGCATGCTGAAATAGGGCTACCCGGAAATATTACAAAGGCCGGAAAGGGCCAACGTTAAGTGAGCACACGTCACTCACTTTTAGCCAAAATTATTATCGCGGACTATCAAACTGTTTTTGTCGACGAAACAACACTACTGCCCGCTGTTTTTCCACACTTCCGCAGACACATGTCGAGGGAAGTGTTACAGCATCCGTTACCGATGTTTATAACGGAGTAAAGTGTACCGCGTTCGTTTCCCTAGCTCAGCATCAGTGAAAATGGCTCTGGCTGGCGAGTGGAAAACAGCACGCAGAAATGGACGCGGATGGTAACTAGCTAGAAGGCGTGACAGGCCTCATCCATCTCAACGCGTAGGTAAACATTTGCAGAATATACGTTACGCGGACATATAGCGGGAGCACAACATAACATTAGTCAGAGTGTAACGGCGTTTTAATGTGGTGGATGGGAGTGTTGGCTAGCGTTAGCTCTGCTCTGTTATATGGTTTTGGACGATAGCGTGGGACATCTTGCATGCGGTTGAAATAATAACCCAAAAGAAAGCTCAGTGGTGCTAAATAAGATGCTTGCAACAACTGTGGAGTTTCTTTTTTGCATAGTTAACCGGTTTGACTAGTGTGCGTCTGCAACTGCACGCATGATCGAAAGTGACTATTAATATTGTTTACACTCTCTATCCATTCTGAGTATGAGTACATATGTTAATGTCTTTTTTCTTCTTCAGGATCGCGTATTTCCATTAAAATGAGTCAATCAAATACGTGATAAAACATCCCCCTCTTCCACACAGTGCCGTTACTTTGGATTGAGGGACACGGTAAGGATATAAAAGGTGAGCAAATTGCGTTGCTTATAGGTAACACTGGGAACAAATCATTTTATCTAAATACAATACGCACGTGAAGTTTAAAGATTGTTGTCTTAAACGTATTGACACTGTTGTATGATGATTTCAGTGGGTGTATTTTGCTGTGTTTATTAACAACATGATGTAAATAGGCTATGATTTTGACATTTCAGTTCCAGTTCATGTGAGATTTACATTAATTGTCCCTACATCTTTCATTTGACTACCCACTAATGACAGCCTATTCATTTAAAACTTGAATTCAAACACTATTCCAAAAATCCTGATGAAAAGTTACATGTTTTTTTTGTATCACTACTGTATCTTATAAGTAATGACATTTGTATAGTAACTTTATTCTTAATACTGAGCAAAAACATTTCTGCACATATGGGGGAAGTACAAATAAACAAACTATTGTCTTCAGATTTCATGATTTATTAAAAACAAAAATCTAATAAATGTGTGTAATTTGAGGATGGAAATTTTGTTTGAGTTTTTTTGCTTTTAGTTTTTTTATTGATGATTGGATAATTGAAACACATAATGCAGATAGTTTCAAGATCTTAATTTAAGATGTTTTCCTAAACAAAGTAAAAAATTACAAGTTTATTATAAATAATGTAAACTTTGATATTTGATATCCATACGTTGTGAACATGTTTCAATATGAACATCTTGGCCTATATTGGTGAACTTTCACTCTTATCTCCTAATCATATACAGAGAAAGAATAAATAAAGAATAATTTGCTGAACAGTGACTTGGTGATATACATTTCTCAATATCAGTACCATTCAAAAGCTCCTTGGAACTCTCGTTCTCCCTCTCTCATTCTCTCTCATTCTCTCTCTCTCTCTCCCTCCCTCTCTCTGCATAGTTGCTTAAGATGTTATTTTGAAACTAACCCTCTTTCTCTGTGGTTTCTAATTTGGTTGATCATGTGTGCATACTTTCTGTAAATGGTGGACCACACCGTCACCATTATTAATAGCATAAAAAGGGAAGATAGGTAACACAAATACAATGATTAGATAATATTACAAAAAAGACAACAGCATTTTCAATGAAATAATATTATTATTATTATTGGTTTACTGATAACAGAGCAATTTTAATATAAAATAAGATGTACTTTATTAATCCCAGGCCGAAAATTAGAGATGCCATTGGTGGATGCAAGTGCATACATAGCATGGGTGGCCTCAGTGGGAATTGAACCCCCAACCCTGGCTGTGTCAATTAAGCTTTATACAATTTGTTATGACATGTTGCATGGGAAAAGTTCATCAGTAAAAAACAGACCTCAACCAAGAGGCGAAATCCAATGGTATGTGCATTACATCAGCACTACTTGTTATGCCTTTATTATGAAATTATTCTGTTGGATAGCCAATCCTTTCAATTTGCAATGTGCAGTTAGGATTGAAACTAGTCTAAGAATAACACATTCATCTAAACCAAATACTTGTAGGTAATAATAACAATAATAATAGTACAAAAATAGTAAGTATATTATGAGCTAAATAAAACTAAATTGCTTGAGATTGTATACCCAGAGTATTTCCTAAGCGCAGACAGATGGTTCATTTTTCTTAGCGGCGAATAACCTTGGCCCGATTAACACATCAAAATAACACATTTTGACATAAGCAGAATTTGTAAAATGGTGTAAAAGTGTCAAATATGCAAAAACGCCAAAAATGGTTATGCCAAGGTATGTTTTATGGATATCTTGCAGGTGAGTAGTGCTGTTTGCCAATTCAAATAACAAAATGAATATGCTGTCATAATAGGTTTTTGGATATGTGGATATCTTGCTTATGTGTTGTACAAAATACATGATGTAAAATGGCTCTAGGGATGTTAAATAGTTTCACTGTTCCCCTCTATGATTTTATCTGCTTGCATTTGTCTTTTTGAGTTATAGGAACCTTCTGGCAGAACGGAGATGAAACTTTCCTGGATGAAGGAAAACAATGGATTTTAACTCCCTAACCAGTTTAAAAAAACATTCTGTGCTATTTTGCAATAATCTGGGGATCTGTCTGTAACTCAGTAAAAGACCTCTGTTGAGACCCCTACAGACACTACAAAACAAAAGAAGTCTCTCAGACCTGTCCTCTCTCCTTTTGAATGGAGAGTGAGGGCAGTGGACGTTCTGGAGGAAGTACCAGCAGTCGAAGTAACCGTTCAGGAGGCAGTAGCGGCAGTGTCATCGGGAGGAGCTTAGATTCAAGCCGAACTGATTTCAGCTTTTCTAGAGGAAGTAGTAACATAGCATCACCGTTTGGACGGAGCGCCTCCGTGAGCAGTGGTGGGATTATCGTTGCCGGGCCGGGCGCAGGAGGTGTGGCCCCTACACCCCCATGTGCCAGTGAGTGGGAAATGTTCCAATTTGGAAAATACAATTTGGACATTATAGAGATGCTAAGTGGGCACCAGGCCCACCAGTTCAAAGGCCTTGGTCTAGACCGACAGCTGCAGCATCAGCAGCAAGTTCAACTACACCAGCATCAACTCCAACAACAGCAGCAACAGGCTGAGTCTTCTGGAGCACTTCTTTCCGGGCTGGGCTTGGGTCCCCTCCAGGGGACCAGAAGCAACGCCTTTTCCGATTCTGCGTCCATTTTTGCCAAGATGAGCGCCCCTCCTCCCCCGCCCCTCCAACAACAGCCTTCCTCGTCCCAAAGCTCCCGCTCCAAGTCCAGTAAGATGAGTGGAAGCAGCTCTAGCCACACTTCCGGCTACCCACAGTTCCTACGCTCTTTTCATCCATCTGAGAGCACACTAGCACAGGAGCAGCTGCACCCGGGTGTGAGCCGCTTTGAGCATTTTGCTGGGGGAAGCGGTGCTGGTGGAGGTTCTGGGGGTTTAGGAGGATTGGTAACATCTGCACCTCCACCCCCTCCTCCCCTACATCCCGGCCTTTCTGTCCCTCAAGCATCTCCTGGCCCCTCTTCATCTTCTCCGTCACCCTCTAGCTCTGTGGCCACCTCTAACAACCCTTCAAGCAGCAGTGCGGTCAGTACATTGGGGCATCAGTTAGTTGGTACGCAGTCTGACGCACGCAGCCTTCACCAACAGTTCAGTTGCATGCTGGCAGCTAATCAGTATTTCCTCTCTGGGGTGCCTGCCAATGCTAGTTTAGAGCAATTTCTTGTTCAACAAGGCACCCACAACCACCTGGGGATAGGTTTAAGTCAGTCAGGTGGGGATTCTAGTTCCGGCCTTGCTCCCCCGCCAGCTTTGCATTCTTCCCACTCACATGGGCACACTACTCCCCAGCCACAGCCGCCCCTGCAGCAGCCTCCACCGCAACAACAGCTGCCACCCCACACCCTGTCCCATCCTCACTCTCACACTCATCACCACCTCCATCCAGGCTCCCAGCCATCTTCCCTGAGTGGTTTTGACTTCCAGGGCATCCCTGTCCTCTCATCTAATCAAATAGCTTCCCTAATGCAGCAGGAAGCTGGCTTGCCCCTGCCCTTACCACTTCATTTGTCCTTGTCAAAAGATGATGGTAAAGGGGAGAACAGTGGAGGGGGAGGCGGGAGCAGCAGTCGGAGGAAGAAAGCGATGGCGGGCTACTTGCCCCAGAGAAAATCTGATAATACCAGTAGTAATAGCAACAGTAGCCATGGCCATAGCACCCACGGTGGGAATCCTAATACTAGCAGTAGTGGAGGAGGGGGGCTTAGCCATGGGCAACCACCCAGCAGTAGTGGAGGAGGGGGGCTTAGCCATGGACAACCACCTGCATTAATTGGAGGTGGGGTTGGAGGGGAGAACCCCTCCCTCCATGCTTCATCTTCATCTTCATCATCTGTGGTCTCTTCTTCTTCCTCTGCCCCCTCTTCTACGGTGGCCTCAGTGCTGGTTAATAATAATTCACACCTTTCCAAACGAGATAGCCAAGGGCCCTTGCAACACAATGCCACGCAGCCTGATGCAGACTGCGTCTACAACTGTGGGGAGTGCAACAAAAGCTTTAATCACCTGTCAAGCCTTCGAAGGCATCTGCGCATGCATGAACCGACAGCAGCGGGTACAAGCAATACATCTGCAACCGGCCCAAATCCAATTCACATCAAAGCACAACCAGACCCAAGCCTTCCCCACTCAACACAAGACACGGCACCGCCCTCTTCTAACTCCTGTTCCAGCCCAGATAAGATCTTCAGTTGCTCTGATTGTGGCAAGGGCTTTAAGAAGAAGGGACACCTGCTCCAGCATGGTGTGATACACTCGTCTGCCCGCCCATACGGCTGCTCAACCTGTTCTCGTGCTTTTAACCGCAGAGAGTCGCTGACTCGCCACGAGAAGATTCATGAGGAGAAGCCTTTCCGGTGTCCAGCCTGTGGACGCTCGTTTAGGGAGAGCACCTCTCTTCTCAACCATGCTGCCTCGGGAACATGCGGTAAGCCAGGTAGGGGTCCCAAACAGCGGTGCGACAAGACAGGGACAGATGGGAATGACAGATTGGGTGGTGGTAGTGAAGTGGGAAGTAGAGGTGGGGAAAGTTACCAGGTTAACAGAGGTGTTATTTATGGGAAAACTGAGGAAGATGACGGTGTCATCGTAGTAGGTGAAGGGGAGCCAAAATCTGGTCTAGTCTGTGATGGTCTTTTTCAATCTGGGAGGGGAGGGAATCCAAATGAGAGGGATAGAGCAGATGCCAAATATCCCTCTGACTACTCTCGTAATCGTTATACAGGTTACCATGATGACCACCATTCACAAGGTAACCCCTCTCCATGCTACTCTGGCGCCTCCCCGTGTGGAGGTGGGATGGGAGGCCCCGCACTGCGAAAGGCACCCTTAGCCCCAACTTTGCATCCTCATCCACCGAGTCAAAGCCAGCATCACCATCAGCAACAACAGCCACACCTGCCCCTATCCTCTCTGCTGGATGACTCGGAAGACGATGTGACCAGTTCTGTCAATCATGCTATTTCTGCCATAACAGCAGCTAGTGGCAGTGGAAACAGGGGTGATGACCGCGGAGATATTATTGGGGGCTTGTTAGGGGGTCTAGGCTTAGGTCCTCTGGGCTCACCGTCATCTACGTCTGGTATAGATAAAAGCTTCAGAGGTGGGGGGAATCAGGGGAACATGAACAGTAACCCACAGAATGCTGCTGTTAAACCAAAGCGTCCCCGAAAGCCACGAGCCAAAAAAGATCCAAGCGCTCCTGGGCAACCTCCTAAACGTAGACATTATACCCCTAGATCTGGACCCAGTGGTCTTCCCCGTCCTTATCTCTGCAGTGTCTGTGGCAAGGGATTTGCACGCCGTGAGACGTTACGTAGGCATGACCGTGTGCACACCGGCGAGAAGTCTCACCACTGCTCTGTCTGTGGAAAATATTTCAGAGAGGCCTTTCACCTGAGCAAGCATCAAACGGTTCACTCTGGGGCCAAAAATTACAAATGCGCAATCTGTGGGAAAGAGTTTGGCTACTCCCAAAGCCTCAGGAGACACAGCAAACTCCACCAGAAAGGGGAGATAGAAGAGGTTCCCACCACACCAGCTGGGGAAAATCTGAACAGCTTTAACCCAAACACCCAATGTAGCGTGGCCCAAGACGGCAGCCAGAATGAGGCGAACACCTCCTCCAGCTATTACTCATACGCTCAAGATGTAAAGCCTCAGGGCCCTGACACCCAACCCCCACCCCGGCTTTACACCTGTGCTATTTGCTGGAAGTCATTCCGCCATCACTTCCATCTGACCGCCCATCACCAGACGGTGCATGAAGGTGGTAGTGAAAAATTATTCTGCTGTGAGGTGTGTGGCAAGGCTTTCGCTTATTCCAATAGTCTCACCAGACACCGACAATCCCAGCATGGACTGACGCGCGCCGAACAGTCTAACCCACGAGAGGGGAGCGGCGGGTCGGCCGACAGCAGAGGCGGGGCTGATGTCGGTCAGTCCGCGTCGGAGAGTGAGGCCGCCACCAACGTGCTCTTACAAATGGCTCCGTCCACTGAGACCCACGGAGGACACAGTGTTGTAACTCACAGTCATCAGCAGGCAGCCCCGCAGCCCCCTGCCGGTTACTCCCCTTTATTTTACGATGCCGCAACAGCCCAACCCCCGGCCTCTAATGTGCTACCTTACTCCCAGCCGCTGCCCCCAAACTCTACAATAATACCCCCCCACCACCAGCACTCCCCGGCAGGAGTCAAGGGGGAGCATATTTACCCGGCGGGCTCCCGTAGTCATACACTTCATACCACGGCCCCGTTCCAACCCCTCACAGAGCTACCTTCCACTGAGCATCATCATCTTCATCATCACCATTCACATCATCATCATCATCATCCTCCTCTTCCTCCCCCCAGTACCCAGTCCCACCAACATCACGAGCCGAGCATCCAGTCTTCACCCGATGAAATAAGGAGGCGCACGGCAAAAAAAAAAACCTCCATCCAGAGGGGAGGACTGGGATCCAAATGGGGGTCATCAGATACAGCTAGATTTAGACGGAATAAGGGGGGAAGGAGGGGGTCAGCAACGAGAATGCAGTTAAAGAATAAAAAGCCAGGCACTTTACTTTTAAAGATTAGACGAGGGGGTGAACCGGGAGGAGGAGGCTATGAGCTTGTCACCACAGGTGGAACAAAGGTACAGATTATAAGGTCTCTTAAAGCGCCCATCAAGAATTTTACCTGCCCAATATGTCCAAATGCATTGTTTTCCTGCCAAGCAGGGCTGCTAGTTCACAGGGCTCTAAAACACACACAGATAGCCTTGACCCCCCAGGAGCGGCTGCAGTGTAGTGCGTGTGGGAAGCAGTCTCACAGTCCTTTGGCAGCCTTTATACACCGAGCGACCCATCGCGCCAGAGGGTCGTTTTCCTGCCGACGCTGCTCGGCCAGCTTCTGGAATGCTACACTCCTCGACAGGCACAAAGCCTTCTGCTGCCGCAGGGCCAAGGGATTCCAGCGGGGGTCCACTATTAGCCTGAAGTCGTCCAAGATGGTGGCGCAGAGAGGGAACCAAGAAGATTGCAGCAGGAGCTCATTCCAACAGGAAGTGTACGGATACTGAGGAACGAGTGTCTTTGCAAGACGCTGACGAAAATACAAATTATGCTTGGGAATCGTTAACGTAAGAGTGGAAAGGAAGTTCAGAGGAACAGTTGCCTTTGCCTGGAGAGTTGTACTTGCCTGGTTTCTGTATCGACAATAACACTGGAGTGTGTTAATAACTACTGTAGATCATCCTATAAAAATATCACTTAACTTTCTTCCAAATTGTGTTGGAAGTGGTTTCAGATAAGTGACTTTTTCCATAGGAACATTAACCCCTTAAGTGCATTGCCACTATGCTTGGCTGACACTGTGCTGTTACTAGACAAGTTTTGAGTGACATGACCTGCTAATGTATTTCTCATCTCTAAATCCTCACTAGCATCCCTTCTACATATTTTGCTGTATGATAACTGTCTCTGCTGTGTACCTTATCTTGTTGTTCTTCCTTTAGAAGCTCTGAGGATTTTCTTAAAAATGTAAAGTGCATTAACTAGAAGTAGGGACATTGAAACAAATATATTTGTTGATAGAGTCAGCTTGTTCGTGCATGTTTGTTATCTGGTCAGTTTAAAAAAAAAAACTGAGGTTGTGAATTCCCACCTGTGATGATGGTTTATTCTGTACATCCCTAAAGGTTATTAGTATCAACTTTTTTGAAAAGTGCTAATTCTCTAGAATCATGATCGCAAATAGCGTGATTTAGTAGGCAGTATAAGAACTCCTGCTAAAATGAAACCTAACAAAAAGCCGTGCTTTTCCTGTTCACTATTTAGTTTGTTTGAGATGTTATGCATAGCTTTTATACCAAGAGATTGAAAACAGGCTAAATATGTGTACTGTAACATCTACTTATGTTGTCTGTATGGTCTTTTTAGCCGTGATTGTCTCTACTGCACAGTAGACACTAAGACAAGGACCTATCATAGAAGCAGACGTGTGATCACATGTCTACATGCCTCTCATGTATAACCCCTTCTGTGTTTCATCCTTACATTGCTGAACTCCAATCATGTCAAGCCTGGTTTTGTTCCAAACAAAATAGTTTTGTGTACATTATGTCACTTTATTCACATCTTCTAAAGCCTTGTTTTTTTTTCTTCGAAAGAAAAAAATATATAGTTCTAAGTAGATTTATATCACTTTATTTACTGAGTAGTTGATTATATTTCAGCATTAAATAAACCATGAGTGTTTCATTTGTTTCCACTGTGTTCATAATTGAAGCCGATATATTGTTGCTCGTAACAATGCGCCAATAGGCTAGGTATTGAATACAATTGTGTCACAGAAGTGTATTTTACTGTTTGATAATGTAGTGGAAATATCAATAAATACAATTTAAATGCAGTATTTAGGGCCATGTCATTGGAGAGATATATAGTTGTAAGTAACTTGGTTTATAGGGATGCTGGCCAACAAATCCATTTTCAGTAGGTGTCCTAGTGTCTACCCTAGAAGATGTGTACAGTCCCTCACATGTAAGCTGTTTAAAATCCACAAGATGGCAGTAGGTAATTCATTTCGGCCTTGAGTCTGTGCTTGTGTGGTTAGAGCAGTCACATGTATTTCACACGGATGGGGTGGGGGGTACTTTAGGTGACACAAAGCTTTAGCCTGTCTGATTGTGTGGTGTGTTGTTTGGGTATACGGTTTTATTTTTTTTACTAAGAATTTCATTTTTTTGCTGTAGGTACAAAACAAATGCATAGGCAAGGCAGGCAATGTGCAGCTTAATTGACAGCATATAAAGATATATGTACATGTAATATCTCCATTATTCCATTTACCAAACTGTCAATCACAGTATCACTGTTGTCATCAGCAATGGACAATGTTGTAATGGCAGCATTATGAATAGGGTGATGTGGTGAAATATTTCTTAATAACTAGTTAATAGTTAATTCGTCAACCCTATTACAACGAATCTGAGTAAATAAAAAAAAAAAAAATGACATCCCCCCCACTCTGGCCCCCATTCTTGTATTCCTGTATGTCCACTTTTAGGAAACTGGATTTCATATGGCGCTTTGTTTACCATGCGCGTGTATTACTGTACAGTAGTCCGAGACACCTCGCGCTTTTGTGTTTCGAACTAGTCTCACGCGGCCGTAGCATTGGGGAATCCACGGGGCGGAGACGTTGACCTAGTTCTGTCCAATAGGCACTTGGTACAGGCGGAGACACGTTTTTCTTTAACCAATCAAAACTAGAGCGGCAAGCAGACAAGCTTCATAGCCGCGTGTCTGGGACACGTGCCCTGGAACAGCTATTTTACCGTGGCTGATTCGGTCCAACGAAGCAACGTGCTGTTGCATTCCTCTCGCCTGAAAAGCGGCACACACTCACGTTTTCTCTGGATTACTGAGAGACATGGAATCTATGCTTCTCTGCCTAATTATAACACAGTACACATAAAGTAATATTTAAATACATCAGAGGTGGGTGTAATAGCAGTGTATATATATATATATATATATATATATATATATATATAATATATA
>OMKP01058022.1:0-10297 GCA_900302375.1 Bathygadus melanobranchus | reverse complement strand
TTCAGTACAAAGTACTCTATTTAGTTTATTTTGTAATTTACACAGAAACATTTAGGTAATGTACCTAAATGTTTATCCATTTAGGTAATGTACCTAAATGTTTATCCATTTATGCCCATAAATGAATCCCAACCATAGAAATAGGAATAGTTTCAAAATGCATGCTATGCATAAATATAATATTATATTAATGTAATTTACATTTACATTTAGAGCATTTGGCAGACGCTTTTATCCAAAGCGACTTACAAAAAAGTAACACATTTGTCGAAAGATAGATGTAATATTATCTACGTATATGTTATTCATTGGTCAATCTAATCTTATAGCATATACTGTGAACTTTACATGAACTTTTAACTTACTGCTATAAACAGTCAGCTTTGTCCCTTTGCCGAAAAGGATCTTGTTTCCAGACACACGATGGTTAACATCATATCAATAACTGCCATACATACAAGGTGTCATACATACAGTTCAACAGAAGAATATCTCGTCTTTTAAGATTAAATAATATGTCACCATGTAATGCATGAAACCCTGTGCACTGTGCGGTGTTTAACTAATTGTTTAACTAACACACTATTCATTTTCTAATCAAGAAGTATGTTAAATCAACTGGCAGACATTTTTCAGTACCAGCAACAGTAGGTATTTGATATTAATCATAAAATATGTAATGCATGCGTCATTGTATATTATAATGTATATTAACCTAACCAATGGTGATATTAAGTATTGCTTCTAGAATAACATAATAACCGTATGGATGTTTCTTTCATGTACAGTATAACAGAAAACTGTTGTTGTTACTGTATAGTAAGAGAAACAACTATTTGTACTACATGTCTGCATTTAATTCCAACTCTAGGATTAATTTATTTTCTGATCACATTTTAAAACATTTTTGGTCTGAAAAAAAATGTCCCATGTGGAATACTACTCATATTAAGACTTTTTAACTGACCTTTTTCAACAGATAACTTGATTCCAGTGCCAAACAACATTTGATCGTTTCCTCTTGGCCCACTGTGATCAATCCCTGTCTAAAAACCAACATGTCTACTCTGCATGGACTAGAGAACAGTCCACACATCATCGACTAAATACTGTAACCAATAAACTACTATCTACTCACCATAAACGAAATAACTTACAAACTACTGTCTACTCTGCACTAAAAACATTTTTTATTTAATCAACGTCACAACATATGCAACCTCGCACTCTCCAGCTACTAGTTGAATTTAACATAAAAACTTACTTCTCTCCACAAGCAGTTTGGTTCCACCACCGAAGACGGGCTGGTGTCCATCAAGCCCAGCTCCACCATGCAACAGTGCCTGCCAAAAACTCATCTCTGGTTGTCAGGTCTTATCTCTGGTTATCGGGTCTTATCACTGGTTCTTGGGTCCAAACCTTGTGAAATACTCTGATAGGACCGACACCCTTTGGGACATTATCACTGCGGGGCTGACGGTCAACAGCAACATGGGCAACATCTGTCTCATCTGTCTCTGAGCTGCTGATGCTGGGTTTGTGTTTTACCATAAAACATATCAGTGAATGAATTCAGATGTGAAAGCATCAGGTGGTCTCTCTCTACAGCAAGAGGAATGCAGAGGAGATGAGCACTGCTACAATAACTATGAATACACTACTATTAGTACTACTATGGCTACTATTTCTACTCCCCCTACACCACCACAATATCTACTACTAGTACGATTACTAGGCCTATTACTATCACACTATCACACCTTTACACCTTACATAGAGGTATCATCAACGCCATGAGTACTTAATAAGTAAAAGGAATTAAAACCTCCAGCTCTAGTGAAAGAAATTGATACACCTTTGAAGACTCTGAGAGCGTGTCCAAGGTGTCCTCGAGGAGGTGGCCCAGTGGAACCTCAGGCCTCAAGAGCTGGGGCATCAGGTAGGGTCCTGCTGTGTGTGTTCCAACCTGATAGCTGTCACGGTGTTTGGCTCTGGGGGAGTGGAGCCTCTGGAACTATACATCCATGCTGTGGAGGGGTAACTAAGAGAACTAGAAGGTTCACTCACAGCCACGCAGGATGACCTGATGACCTGGATCCTGAACACACTGGTGACATCATCACAAGCTCACCTGGGGCCTGGAAGCAGCAAGATATGGTGCCCGCACACACAACACACAACACACAAACACAAACACACAATCCATTTATCATCTCTTTGTCTCACTTCCCTTCCTGTCATTCTCTTACTTATTCTAATCTTCTACTCAATATCTCTGAGATATAGATGTAATGTCTCCTACACAGTTCGTTCGACGTTTTAGTGATATCAGTATATCGTTTTATTTTAATGTTATAACAGCACTGAGACTAACCACTCTGATCATGCTCCCTACCTCCACGCCCCTCTAGGGGGCGAGGAACGGTCATCAATGACAACGAGTAGATGAACTTAATCATTCCTCGTTGTCCGCTTCGCGCTCAGAAGGGAACATCAGAGCTCTTCATCGTGGTTAGAGTAACCGATCACTTCCGTACGATATTTCTCAAGTCAAAGACTATAGAAATGATCCCTGAAAGTATGATCTTAACGTTGAAAGGGGCGAGGACGGGACCTCATTCACGGGGAAGTCCTTTTCACTTAGAGTTTCCCCACACCGCGCAAACCAAACATCAGATACGGATACAATATATTTACATATATTGTAATAAGACTATATTAGAGCCGTCACATTAATACTTCTGCATTAAAACATTTTTACTGTATTCTTACATCTCAATACCCATAATGCATTTAGAAAGGATCAAGGAGACTGACGTCGCATTTAAAGATATTCTGATTCAACCCATAGATAAAGTTAGGTGGCTTGCGTTTTCTTTTCTGTAATACAAGACAAGAAATGTCATATTATTCCGTCTCAATTAGAGTTTTCAAAACAAAAGGACGGCGTCAAAGTATAGAATTATGCGCAAACAGGGGGAGTCGTTGATGTAGAGAGAAGGGGGAACACGTCCACAGTCGCACCACTGGTGCTTCACCAAAACCCTTCCCCGTTGTGTCGTCCCGACGAGTCATGGATACGACGTTGTGGTACTTCTTAAGCTAATACCGCCGTTGAGTTTGTGAGTTATGAGTTATAGTGGGAGACGTTGTATACTGGTAGCCTAAGACAGGTATATACATACTTGTCTTAGGCTATTCATAATTTGAAACGTATAGCCTACACGTTCAGACACTTCCAACTGTAACCCCCTTTCTGTAACCCTCTTGTCTTTCGATACAAAATCTAAATACAGTCAGCTCTATGGAGCTAGTGACTAGTCTTACTGTGGAGACTACACTGGTGGCTAACTAGTGGCTTATTACTTTGATGGCTAACTAGGACCATTCTAGTGGCCAACTAGGATAACTGGTGGCCAACTAGTCTGACTGGCTGGTGAACTGTAAACCTGACGTTGGTCCATCCCTGCCCACGGGAAGTTGGCAACAACTAATACGGAAGAGAAATCAATTGAACTGTAATGGAAGTCTGTTACTAATTTATTATTATTTATTGGCTGAAAACACTAACAATAACACATGTGGTTTCGGAGATGTACAAGTTATAACTAGTCACTTCCATCGGTGCCTATGAAAATATTTACAGAAACAAAACATCTACTGGTATCCAGCAGGGGGCAGCCTCACAACAGATTACATCTGAAGCAACGGCAACTTTCTCTTTTCTTTTTTTAATTTAAGTAAAGTATGAAATCCATAAAACACCAAGTAGGCCAATACAGCATTACGTCATAGCTTCCCAAGGGGGTGGATCTTATGCATAATTAGACAGGGCTTAAATGGACAACTTTAGCTTAAATAACTGACTTCTGACTTTTTTTTTTACAATCTGAGCAGCCACACTTGTAAAGACTTGTTTCATTGAATCGCGGGCAGACATTCAGATACTCAACAAACTGCCAGAGAAACAGATCATAATCAGCTTCTTGGATTTCCTCTGTTGCTATGGTTTCAGGTTTCAGTTCAACTGTGGTTTTCCTCACTAATAACAAGCAACACTGACTAATAGTGACACCAGACCCCAGCATTACATGTGTATCTACTTTGTTTTTTGCGCACTATATCAACTAAAATGTTAGGGCCCGGTCATATCAGTAGGATATACATTGTTATTATTCATTAAATGTTGTACTTAATGCATCAAAGTTGCAGTTATTCTTAAGTGCTATCAGTTTTACAAACTGTCTATAAACTAAGGAACAGGGTGGAAGGGGCCTAACAGCACATATAGTTCATCGGACTTATTCTGGTATATGGAACATCCCGACATCTCTTCAGCTCGCTCACCAGCTGTTTACATCTCCCTGATACCATCAGGTTCCAACCAGTCCCAGTGATGGATCGGACAGGTGCTGCTGGTTGAGTTAAACAATGAAAACTTTATTTCAAATGTCTGAACTGGGTTCATGGCAGTTGGGTCTATGTTGCATTTTTGTTTAAAAAAGATAATTATAGCAGAGATTTAGGCTGCTATATGCTCAGCCACAGAATACAATCAAGCTATAATAGGTATTATTAGTAAGTATTTGGGGCATAGTAGACATTTTAAATAGATTTTTACGGAATCCTAATCTTTCTCTTCAAATTCTCTAATTTGTAGATAACATGAAATTATGAATTAGTTAATGATATGTCTACGGTATGCCTATTTATTAAGAACGAATGACGTAACCCTGTCTTAAACATTCTAATATTGTTACCTGTATAACTGCCATAACTTTTCTATCCATATTTAGACAAAACCATTTAGAACTTACTAAAGGCCTATACTGCACAACAACAATACCCCCAACCACTGCTATTAAGGCATTATGGAATATATATCTAGCCTATGTGTCCATGTGCGCCTTGCGGTGGTCTTCTAGCCCAGCAGACCTCGGACGACCAGCAGCACGTTGAGGGCCAGGGTTTTGGTGAAGATGAGTCGCAGGCCGTCTATTAACAGAAGGTACGAGCTGACCCTGGTATTGTCTGGTCCGCAAAGGGAGGAGAGAAAAAGATTGCCGTTGGCCACTTGGAGCGGATTAAGCGACGCAAAGCGTGTTCTCACACGTTTGTCGGAGTGAAGTCAAGGAGAGTACTCACCACCCACGGGGTCTTCAGTCAACGTTTCTGGGCCATTTTCAGGAGTCGTGATTGGAACTGACGAATAGCAGGAATTGTGTATTGTGATGAATAAATAATATAACAACATACAGTGCTGACAATCTAATTAATTATTATAGTTATAATACCCGTGACGAAACACACACACACATTCAATAAACCTTCATTTGAATGTCCCAAATAAAAGCAACATGAGCTTCATGGGTTTCTAATATTATACAACTTCAAATCGTAACACAATTCTCAATTTAACTTTCACTTCAACATTCAACGATTGCAGGTAAAGCCTTGAATCAAGAAATTAAAAAGTTGATGTGAGCATTTGTGAGCAACTATTAGAAGTAGTTTCATGACCAGCAGCTCAGGATAAACAGAGTAGGCTTCCCCAATCTGACCAAAGAATTGATCTTGTTTGTGGCAGCAGACCTGTAGTTATATTTACCACGTCAACAATAGTGCATTTTGGTGTTCCTGGTGACTTACCTGCTGTTACATTGAGGACTACTGGGGTAGGCCTAGTTGTTGGGGAGGTGGTGGTAGGGATATCTATAAGTGAAAGAATAACATCAAATAAATCTGACGTAGTCGAAGACATGTCGCGTTAACGCAGATTATAACCACAGTACTTTAGAACCACGTCCCATCAGCCGACCAAAAAGAATGCAAATACTGATTTAAAAGTATGTATTTTTAAAGGGCTACTTTAAGGCCCTATTTTATAGACCTATTTCAAACTATGCTGCAGTCTAAATGATATTATATAGGGCTTTGTTGACATCTTACCTTTAGTCTGACAATACTCCATGATTCCTCCTTGGGAAAACGCAGCAAAAAAGTATGATTTGCCTTTGGGTGATATCACAGTTGAGGTAGTGACCTCACTCCCCTTCTGCCTTATGCTGAAGTTGCCAGAGACGTCTGGGAAGAAGCTGGCCGCCAGGCACACCTGCAACCCACCCGAAGACACCGGCTGGAGGAAGGACATGCTGGCTTTTACAGCGGGAGTATCACCTAATGGACAGAACAGACAGAAAACACACGCAAGAATATAGAAGATATAAACAGCCTACCAAATGAAGCGAATTTCTTTAAAAAAATATTTTTTATATTTTTGAATCCAATGTAAAAATGGATGACACTAATAAATGAAACTATTTTAAAGTTATTTGAGAAGGTTGCTGATTAACAGAACATGACTTACCCTTAAAACTAACGTCGAGAGAGATGGCATTACCGAACAGCAGATCACTGTGCTGCGGCCCCATACAAAAACCTCCAGGGCCATTCAATCAATATAAGTCGCTACTGACTTCATGATCGCAACATTTAGACTATTATGACGTCTAAACACTCAAACGTTAAGTTAAGTCAATATCATTTCGCCTATGCAGACCGCAAAAACAACGATTTACTTTTGCAGCCAATAACCACCAATGGCCCCGGTAATGGGCCAACTCGTTTCTGAACAACCTATCACAAAACAATGACTTACCAAATGATAAACGGTAATCCACCGCGCCGATTGAGACACAGTTCTGTCTGGATCGTATGATTACCGGAGACAGACGTACATAATAACCACAGATAATAACATAGCGCTCCTCGGGAGGTTTTTGTGCAGGTGTGTGCGGGGGTTCAGTCACTGTGTACTCCAAGTATCCAGTCCACACGGTGAGACATCCCAGTACAAAAACTACAGCGACACACGCACGGCTGCCCTGCTCTTGTAAGACACACACACCACACACACACATATATATATATGTGTGTGTGTGGTCTCGACTAGGTAGTTGGTTGCAACTAAACGTCCTGCAGTAGACTATATAGCCTAGATAGATTAGTTAGAAGAAGAGAAGTAGGGCTAGCCTACGCTAGGGGCCTAATTATTTATGTAGGCCCAATGTTAGCAAGGTTTGTACAATTTATGTACAAAATTGATAGCAGATTATAATGAACACTGGGGTTGATCCTGTAGAGCAGGGGTACATACACATACAAATGTTAAAGGTCCACAAAGAAGATGTTCAATATGACAAAGGTCAGTTTATTAAGGTCAGTCAAGCTTTTAAACAATTATAATAGGATCTACAAACCACCATTCATCCCATTGATTTTTGCGGTTCTTACCTCTGAATTTTGAGGAAAGGTCGCTTCAAAATAACTGTTTTGTTCCATAGTGGCGTTTCAAATTGTCTCTTCACAACTGTTTCTTGGCATATTGAGCACATCGGTTTGGTGCTCGTTGGAGGGAGGATGAATGGATATTTTGCAGTCCATTCCTCTTTTAATTGCCGATTTCCACTGTCGACTTTTCTTTTACTGGCCACCTTTGACATTTTATCTTGATTCACGTTCGAAATCAAGGCCACTAGCTAACTGCTGTCAACTCACAATTGAACTTACAGCTGTAAAATCCATTGTGTAAATAAAGACAGCGTAAAAAACAACAAGCCGGTTGTCATGGAAATGGCGGTACGCTGAATGTGATTGGACCAAAGCAGAGTAGACGTCCTCACACAAACAGTCGGACAAGCGGATCGTTTTGACTCGTTGTAATATAATACACAATATAATACATATAATACATATGAAAAGCATCATTTGCTCAGAGTCCGGAGACAGTTGTGGTTCGGTCCGGATGCTTGCTGTAGAGCTGAACCTGTAAGCTTTAACCTAGGCACCGAGCAGGCTTTTATTAATGTAATAATATATGTATTGTTTTTTTTACAAGCGATAGTTCGTTGATTGAATAAATGTGTTTGCTGCTGTGGATAAAGAATCATTACTCCTACATCCATGATGAATAAAATCGTGCTTCTTTAAATTAAGCCTGCTTAATTTAATTATAGCAAGTAGCCTACTGTGTAGTCTACTTTGACTTGAGTCCAATAAATGAAGATTAACGTTTACTTTCCATCATAGAATGATTCAGCTTAGACAGCAACGCCATTCAGTTTTTGTACAGGGTGGTGACAGCCTTGTATCAGTGTGTACCCCGTATATATACCACAGTGAAATGCTCCCTGACAAAAACAACACAACAGCATTTCAATGAGTGAGATGGATGAGATAATAGATTAACAGGGTCTGCTAGATAACCAAACCACCACAAAACCACCATTATCCACACACACACACCTGTCTACTGGAGTATGCCTACACGTGTAATGCTATGAGCTTCTGCCCATCCTACCACTCACTAGTTACTCAGTAGTTGTGTCATGTAGGCCTATATATCTGTTCACGTGCAAAATGTCCTAAAAAATGGTTGCTTTGTGTGTTTGACTATTCCAACACTATTGGCGTAAACATTTGTCATGAGTAACGTTCTTTGTGGTTACCATGGTGACGGTAGTTTATAGAGAGCTGCATCTCACAAGTATCATCTATTGGTACCTACCAGAATAACACACAATAACAAACGAAACGATTCCACACACATTGAAAGGGAGAACATGATGAACGTTTATTAAGGGCAGGGCCCCAACAGCTGTGAAAGTGGAGCTAGGCTACGCAGAGCTATGCTAACAAACCGCCCAGGTCCCAGTTCCCGCCACTTAGCCTCGTTACCACGGCAACGTCAGCAGCGCCACTTCTGGTTTCGCTGCGTTTACACAAACCCAGAAGGAGTTCAGAACCGCTGGGTAGACCGCTGTGCTGGTTTTTATAGCTCCTAATGTCTCCGGTCTCATACCGTCCCAACCCAACTCAAACGTCTAGTTTTTGAAATACATTTGTAAATGCAACAAGAGAAGCACAATTACATGGAAAATAGTTGCGTCATTTTTCTAAAGTCAGTTTTAATAAAAGATCCGGAAGTAAAATAAAAACAGCAGGTCCGAGGCCATCCCAAAGGACCCCCGGGTCTCCCTTGGTGAAGCCACAACCTCCAGACGCTACCTCAGACACCTCCATAGGCTGGCGTTTCCTCATCGCCAGCGGACACGCTGGTTCTGGGGTCACCCGGGTCCAGGGGTCCATTCATTAAGAGCTACGGGGGTACATGGGAACTTCCATCGACTTCCTCTGTGGACAGAACTACTAGCGTTATTTTAAAAAGAAAAGAAAGCTAATAAAGGCTGTACAGAGCGTGGGGCGTTCAGAGTGCGTCACTGGGCTCCGTCCAGAGGGATTACATTCTGAGTCCTCCTCAGGCCAGCCGGACCTTCCTGACCCCATGCGGCAGGGGACTCCAGAGAGGAAGCAGGCAGAAAACAGGCAAACAGGCAGGAGAGCAACAAACTAAACAGGAGCAACGCTCGCCAAGCTGAGGCCTGCAGCGGGCTTACAACGACATGATTACTCAGACTCTTTTAGAAACACAAATAACGTTGGGGCTGAACATCAAACTCCCGCTCCAAGCAGAGGAGCTCCCTTTAAAGGCAGAAACTGCCAGACACGTACCCCAGAGTTAATGACGCTAAACGGGGCGACAGAGAAGACACACCACTAAATACAGTATTGTGTTTTAATCAGAATACTTAAGTTTAACTGGGTTTTTTTTTTTTTAAACGTTACTCCTACACCCAATGTTTTTCCCCCCTCGCGAGGCGCTCAACACCGCCACCTTGTGGCGAGGACACGGAAGTGCACCACAGGCCGCACCATCCTCTCCCTCGACCAGCGGCAAAAACACCAGCAGCCATGTGCAGCCACAACAGGCACACGAAAAACACATGTCTGTCATGGATGAAGACAGAAACCAGCCAAGATAGTTCCTTCCTCCCCCTCTTCCTCCATAACAAGAAAAAGTATTGAAGACATTTGAAAGACTCAGAGACCGCCCCATTATACCTCCAGGGGTCTTCACCCATAAAAACAACACCACACCTCTCCCCCTCTGTCTCTCTCTTCCTCCCACCTTAATCCCAGACGCCTCCTTCCCTCCCCCAACAGAGCTTCTATAAAAAGAGATCGAACAGCCAATCAGAGATCGTCGTTAAGTTGTGATGTCGTTCATGGGAAGTTTTTCGCTCGAGGAAGAGAAGAGTTCTGGAAGGAGGGGGGCCATCCTAAATGTGTGTGTGTGTGTGTGTGTGTGTGTGTGTGTCTGTGTGTGTGTGTGTGTGTGTGTCTGTGTCTGTGTGTCTGTGTGTCTGGAGGGTGGGTTGCGGAGGGTGGGTTGCGGAGG
>OMKP01058017.1:0-11914 GCA_900302375.1 Bathygadus melanobranchus | reverse complement strand
TGGTTGTTACCTTGACACCTAACCCTAACTGCTCCTGACCAGCTGGTTGTTACCTTGACACCCAACCCCAACTGCTCCTGACCAGCTGGTTGTTACCTTGACACCTAACCCTAACTGCTCCTGACCAGCTGGTTGTTACCTTGACACCTAACCCTAACTGCTCCTGACCAGCTGGTTGTTACCTTGACACCTAACCCTAACTGCTCCTGACCAGCTGGTTGTTACCTTGCATGGTTGACACCACCGTCAGTGTATGAATGGGTGAATGTGAGGCAATGTAAAGTACTTTGGATAAAAGCGCTTCTAGTCATTATTTACTTACACTGTGGTACATGAATACGTTGCTTTTGGTAACATGAAGGTAGGCAACCTTCTTCATAATGTTGTGTATTGACCTGCTGTGTTCCTGTCAT
The DNA here is from genome assembly GCA_900302375.1 of Bathygadus melanobranchus. Taxonomy (NCBI): domain Eukaryota; kingdom Metazoa; phylum Chordata; class Actinopteri; order Gadiformes; family Macrouridae; genus Bathygadus; species Bathygadus melanobranchus. The sequence goes on along the minus strand of OMKP01058017.1, from coordinate 11,501 downwards.
AGGGGGATGCTGCCCCACGCCGTTCACCCTCCCACAACGGAGCATGTTTATGCCCAGTGGCAAGAGAGGGAGGACTTCAGGGCTCCTCTCAGGGGGCTGCAGGATGACGACAGGCAGCAAGCGTCCAGGGCACCTCTCGGGGTGCTGCAGAGCTTGCAGGTCAAGCAGGAGGAAGCCGTCTCCCCGCTGTCCAGTGAGTCTCCGAGCAGCACCCACGTGAAGGCCAGCAAGGCCGTCAGGCTCAAATTCAAAGGTAATGCAGAAGACCCGGGACCGTCTGCACTAACTCTAACCCTATGTTCTTAGTGGTGGATCTTTCTTCTTCAAGTTTGGTGTAGGAATCATGACGGGTTGTCTTTGTTTCTACAGGTAAACGGGGGCGGCTGTCAAAGGCAGATCTTGACACCGGGTGGTCCAAGGAAGATGAGAGGCAGTGCTCTTTGTGCCAAAAGTATGGAGATGCCAAACCCAATGTAAGAGCTTTTACATGGTGCTGTCTGTGATCAGGAGATATTTGACTAATTACCTATTAATAAATGAATGATCTTCAAATGTAATAGCATGTGTGCTCTTCAAAAACATATGGGACCAGGCATGGCAATACATGACCTTCCTGAAGAACAAGATATTTATCATGCAACAGACGTCTGAGTGGAAGCTGTCAAAGGGACATGTTTGTACTTCCACAATGCTTGTTGATGACTCGGCCTCTGTGTGTGTTTCTCCTGACAGGAAGCAGGCAGGTTGCTGTACCTCGGCCAGAACGACTGGGCTCACGTCAACTGCTGCTTATGGTCAGCAGAGGTGTTTGAAGAAGACGACGGGTCTCTGCTCCATGTCCACAGTGCTGTTACCAGGGGTCGCCTCATGGTCTGTGTCTTATGCATGTTATTTGTGTGTGTGTCTATGTATGTATGGATATATGGATGTGAACTCGGCATTGCTGGATCTGCGCTATCCTGGTTCACTTCCTACCTGATGGATCCCACATATCAGGTCACATGGAACGGCTCCTTGTTCAGGCTCAGTACTAGGACCTCTTCTGTTCTCCCTATACACTAGATTTCTGGGCTCTGTCATCACAACCATCAGCTTCTCCTACCACTGTTACATGGATGACACCCAACTTTATTTTCCCCCTTCTGACACAACACGCATTTCGCAATGTCTGGCAAACATTAGTAAATGGACAGCTGGGCATCACTTGAAGCTCAACCTCGACAAGACTGAGCTTCTCTTCATACCAGGGAAAGACTGCCCCTACATGGACCTACTCGTCACCATTGAGGACATTACAGTATTTCCTTCACCGACCGCAAGGAACCTCGGCTGGAATATCAACTGTGCTGCAACCCCAACATCACTGCAGTGGCCAGATCTTGTACAATTGCTCTCTACAACATCCGCAGCATCCGGCACTTCCTCACATGATAAGCAGCACAGATCTTGGTCCAAGCGCTTGTCATCACCCGCCTCGACTACTGTAACTCGCTCCTGGCTGGACTCCCAGCCTCTGCAATCAAATCTTTGTAGTGCATCCAGAATGCTGCAGCACACCTTGTGTTCAACTTACCAAAGTTCTCCCACGTGACCCCCCTCTTCCGTGACCTCCACTGGCTCCCTGTAACTGCTCGCATCAAGTTCAAGACTTTGGTGCTGGCCTACAAAGCTGTCAGTGGAACTGCCCCCACATACCTCCAAGCACTGGTCAAACCTCATGCCCCAGCTGGCCGCCTGGTACCACCATCACTAAGAACAAACAAACGTCGCTCCACAAAGTCACAACTCTTCTCTGTCCTTACACCACAGTGGTGGAATGACCTCCCGACAAAGGTCAGGACAGCAGAATCACTAATCAGCTTCCACAAGAGACTCAAGACCCACCTATTCAGAGTTCACCTGGACTCTGAATAGCTTCACCTCCTACCCACCTCTCCTCCCTAACCTTTTCCCACCTACCCGATCACTGGTTGAATCCCATCCCCTCCTGGATCCCTAGCACTTCAATGTCTGTACGTCCTGGCACTATGTAGCATCCTGTCTGTTAGCATGTCCCGGCACTTGAAATAGTACTTATCCTGGCTACCTGCTGTTGTACAGTAAGGGGTCAACCTAGCAATTGTAAGCTTGTAACTTGTGTGTCTGATGTGTGTCTTATGTGTTGTTTTGTGCTCCCCAGCGTTGTGAGCGCTGTAACCAGACTGGTGCTACAGTGGGCTGCTGCCTCACATCCTGCCAGAGCAACTACCACTTCATGTGTGCCCGTTCCCGCCACTGTGTGTTCCAAGATGACAAGAAGGTCTACTGCTACAAGCACAGGCAGCTTCTCAGTGGCAAGGTGAATACTGTGGTTCTACTGAAACTATCCCAACAGTTTGGACCCATAAGAAATCGTCATTTCTTACTCCTATCTGTTCCCGTTTTCTCCAGATGATAACGGGCCAAGCATTTGAGGTGAAGAGAAGAGTCTATGTAGACTTTGAGGGCATCAGTCTCCGTAGAAAGTTCTTGACAGGGCTTGAGCCAGAGTCCATCAGCATGGTGATTGGTAAGGGCCTCTTCAGTAGCCTGCTCTGGACGGTCATAGACACAGGAGAAGTACTAACGGTATCCCGTTGTTTATGTGCAGGTTCGTTACAGATCGACCAGCTGGGTGTACTAACAGAGCTGTCGGCCAGTCGTCACAAGCTGTTTCCTGTGGGCTTTCAGTAAGTTGTAAACTTTCTCTTTTTCTCTTTCTTCTTCGTCCTCAGAAAGTGAGTAATGAATCTGGTCTTTCTTCATAAGGTGCTCTCGTCTGTATTGGAGCACGGTGGATCCGCAGCGGAGGTGTAAATATACTTGCACAGTTCAAGAGGTGCGACCCCCCGTCCCTGAGAATCACGTGGAAGAGACCCCTGATCGAGGGCACAACCATACCACTGCTCACAGCCCCTCCCTGCCATCTGCTTTCTTTCCGTTCGGTAAGAAAACCCAATAAAATAGAATGATTCAACTTACTAATAACTTAGTACAAGGACTTAGGACAACATTTTTTAAAATTGGTCCAGTATTAAGCGAAAGTGCTTCAGTCATCATCTGAAAGGTACAGGGTTAGGGTTAGGGTTAGTAGTAGGGTTAGTAGTTAGTAGTAGGGTTAGGGTTAGGGTTAGTAGTAGTAGCAGTACAACCCGTTGGAGCAGTTGCACTCTTTCAATGCAGGACGTGTTTTGCATCTAATGGTCTGTTATTGTAGGTAAACGGTAAATGCTAAATGCTAAGGCTCACCCAAGGAGAGGAGGACTCATGAGAGTTGAATTGTTGCAGAACTTTGGCGAGAGGAGTGCCAGCAAGTGTTTATCTACGACAGAAAGCGTAGCTTAGTGTTATCTAAAATATTTTCAATGTCATGGGTTAATATTTAGCTGATTTCTACAATCTGAAATTTCAGTGTGAAATTTCTCCTCAAGCCAGACATTGTTAGACACAATATAATAGTCCCTCTGTAGAGATTATTTATTTAGTGTTGTCACTTATAACAATCTGAGGCTGTCAGTGGCAAAAACAAGGCTGTACCTTGACGGGGTGATGTTGCCTCAACGGTTATATTGCAGACGTTTCTCAGCTGACTGCTGAAGAAATCTCCCTCAATACTGGACCACTTTAGGGTTAGGGTAGGGTTAGGGTCACACGTTATCCTTTACTCAAGACCCACATATATAGAGAGGCTCTTTTCTGCATGTATCTCTTTGTGCAGCACTTTTAGTATCAATCAAAAAATTGCTTCATAAATGTATTATTAAATTTAGCATTTATCTTTGCTAGAAACTAAAGCCCAAGAGCCTGAGGGGGCAGATATCCAGTCTCCTTCTGAGGTCCCAGCTCCAGTACCTAAACCTGAACAGGGAGCAAAGCCAAAGATTCAGAGTTATCCCCAGGCCAGGAGACCAGCTGGTGGGATGTCCAGGCCTCTACCATCACCAGGTAATATTTTATCACCCACCATCTGTCTTATCAAGACAAACATTAAAAATACAATTTTGGACATTGATCAAAAACTGTTCTTCTAATTGTTTTTCTTAGGAGTGATCCAGTCTAAAAAACCCCACCACATATTGACCATTAGTGATCTGGAAGAGACTCGGAGGCCTCGGCGTCATAGCCCCCACTCTCAAGCACCTGGTCTCAGAAGTCATCTTCCCCCTCCTCCCCTCTCAGGGCCCATCACGCTACGTGCAGGAAAGTCCTCCCTTCCCACTACCTTCCCTCTCGGTGCTACTGACAACCTGCTAGTCTCTCCGTCCCCGCGCGCTGTTGGAGGTAGAAGTGCTTCCTCTATTCGATGCCCGGGGAATACAGTTTCCCATTCTACCTCAGCATTGTTTCCTCATTCTCCATGGCAAGATGGGTTAGGAGGCCTACCCTCACCAAGTTTGTCTTTCCCAGCCGCTCTACAACATTCCCCGAGACCCCGCTTAGCCTTTGACTTGGGTCAGCCGGACTCTGTGGAGGTACCACACAACTTCCTGGCATCTCCAGAGCCGGAAGATATTTCTGCAGCCAACGGTACGTCGCCATTAAAGGACTCGAGTCAACACAAGGACCAAGCCTTCCCCTTTGGGTCAGACGTGGCGTTTTGCTCTGAGCTCAAAACGGAGTTGGAGATTGAGGAGACCCTCCTGGATGAAGGGGTGGCAATGAACTGCGGGGGGCAGATCGTGGTGGAGGGTGACGGACAGGAGGAGTTTTGGAGAGGAAGCAGAGAGGCATCCAAGAGAACTCGTGTTGCATCCCATTCACGGTGCACAATCAAAGACGACTCATCTGATGATGATATGGAGCACTATTTTGATTTTTCCCGGACCATAGTCAGTTGTCCTGGCTCAAGAGACCAACCTAAGTCCCCAACCCCCCCCTCTGTACGGCCTCTTCCTCAGCTGGATGGTGTGGATGATGGCACAGAGAGCGACGCCAGCATGGCTACCAGTGATGATAGCAACAAACTGAAGGTGTCCAGCCATGCTCAGATCCCAGCCAAGAATGTCAACATGCTCCCTGAATCCCAAACGGCCAGCAATGGGCCGAGTGCTGATGCGGAAAGTCCAGTTCCTAAAGCATTGCCCAAGCTCACGGAAGCTCCTTCAGTTGCCTCGTCATCCATAATCCAAACCCCAACTGACGCTTGTCCTCAAGATCTGCCTAAATCCGAAGACTTTACCGATTTAAAAAATGCTGATCTGAGCACACTCTTCTCTTCCATTGTCCCCATGAACCTCAAGGGTGCTGTGAGCACGTATCGGGAGGAGATATTTCCAGGGTCTAGTTTAGACTTGTCCACTGGGACACCGCTGGTCTTGGAAAGGTGCGACCATGCCTCTCCCAACACCCGATTGACTGAGTTGGTTCCCCTACTAGAAGGCCCACCAGTGGAGACCCAGCATTCTGCAGTGTCCAAGCCACTGTTCTTGGGTGCTGACAGTAGCAGTTACATACCAACAACTGATGTGTCAACTGTGTATATGAATCACTTGGCGAATAACAGCGGAGACCCATTGGTAACAAATCCTGTGAATAAACAAGGATCGTTGATGGATCTCCTTCAGCCCTCGTCTCTTATGGCTACTGACTTACCCAACCCTTCTCAAGTGATTGTTAATCTTCCACAGATGAATCCACCACTGCCTAGTTTCAATCAGCCTCCTCTGCCTAATATGACACTTCAGAGTGTGACATCTTCACAAGACTCAATGTCCATGCCACCATTGCAGTCTTTCTGTGACAAGTTAACAACCCTCACGACAGTTGGAGATGTTACACAAATTCCACTGACTGTTGTCCCTCAAAATGATCCATTGTTGTCAGCTACATCCAGCACTGTTCACTCAGTAGGAACTTACGGATCTGTTCCTTTACCTATGTTCTCCACACAAGCACAGCCATTGGGTTGTACAGCAATAAGTATTGTCTCCTCTTCTCCTTCCATATCTTCTGTGCCTACAGGATTGTTGACTCAGGGTCCATCTACTTTGTCTGTGGCCCAGCCAACCTCTGGCCATGTGTTGTTGAACGGCTACAGCTCTTCATCTTTGCAGAAAGAAGCCTCAACTGGTCACACATTCTCCATCAACTTTGCTAGTCCCAGGCCTGCGTTGGAACCCCAGCAACCGATGGTCCACCAGGCTCTACCCGGCCACGCTATACTTACTGTGAAAGAGGTGGGCGGTCCCAATGTGGACTCTACCCCACACGTGCTGCTGGTGAACCGTCTCGGCCAGATATTTGTAAAGAACCCGGAGAATAACAACTTTGAGCTGCCCACTTCCAGCTCCCCATCATTCAACTGTGTCACTCAGATAGCCAGCTTGCTGCAAAGCAATGCCCTTTCAGCCACTCTGGCTGCAGCTGGTAACCTCAGCCCTGCTGCCGCTGGTAACCTCAGCCCTGCTCCTGCAGCGACTGTGGCCACAGCCCTTCCTCAGATCGGGACTCCTGTAGTTCAGAATCCAACCACTATTGCTCAGCTGCTTGCCCATAATAGCAATGGAGCAACTTCACCTGTTAAAGCCAATAAGCCAAGGAAGAGTGCAAAAGCATGGGGAGAGGGAGGTCCCCCGGAGAACAAGAAACCAAGGAAGAAGAAGGAACCTGCAGCACCCAGAAAGCCAAAGACTGTCAAGGATCAAGTGAAAGAGAACCCTCCAATGACGCCTGCTGAAAGTGCCCAAGCCATCATCCACCAAGCGATGGCCAGCAACTACACCCCCAAGTGGAGCGGGCCACGAACGCTTAGCCCTTCCAAGCTGGTCCTCCCCCCCGGCCTCCTCATCGAACCCGAAGCACCGGCCGTGAAACTGCCACCGCAATCTCCCCGCCCCCGCAGCCACGTCCGCATGAAGAGAGTGTCCTCGCTTTCAGATCGCATTGTCACCAAAAAGTCCAAAGTTGACTTCCTGGAAGCAGAGGTCCCTGTTGAAGCCCAGGAGCTCCAAAGGCCGAGCTTCGCCAGCAGTCGAGCCTCTGGGGTTCGCATCAAGACACCCACTGTTAAGGGAGTGTTGAATGTGGACAGCATGAAGGACGAGCACCTCAGTGACTCTGACAGCTCACGGTGAGACTGGATTCTATTTGTTTTTAAGTTTATTTAATGGAGGCTAAAACTAAACTGGACTCATTTTGGTTTGTCCGGGAAATTATTCTAAGTGAAGTGAATGAGGACTTTCTCATACTGTGTCAACAGGATACACTCCTAGTAAGAAAGTATATCTGCGTTTGCTTAAGCATGTGTTTACTAGTCGTCATTGTGGTTATACACCAACTGGGTGTATGTGAGGCAATGTAAAGCACTTTGGATAAAAGCGCTATATAAATGACCCATTTACCATTTTATATAGCATTGTATAACGAACATCCTTCACATGCAGATCTTGGGACACTCTGGCAGCGTCTCGTGGAGACCCAGGAAAACCTCCCACCTGGGATGCAACTGGCCACGGAGGCCTCACTGACTGGAAGAAGTACTCAGGTATCCTTACTTCAACAAATACACAGAAAACAACAGTATTATTATGAGCATATTAGTAGTAGTTCACTCTTGGACCTCCAGTGTGGAGGGTAGAATGCAGCCGCCAATAGGAACATCTCTACCGCATTTAGCACCTGCAAGATGTTCAATTGTAGAATAATGGGTTATTCACTCATACCAGCCAGCGATTATTGGAACATGAAGTCAGTTGTTGACATCCCTGGTAGTAGTGAGTGAGAATTTGGTCTTTCAATAAAAGGTGGTGTGTGTCTGCGCTAGGTGCTGCCTCCAGCTCAGACGACGAGCCCCTACCATCAGATGAGGACCAGGACTGTCCTCCTAACAAAGACCAGCCTCATCTACGCTTCCAGATAACTAGTGACGATGGCTTCAGTGTGGAGGCAGACAGCGTAGAGGGTGAGGCTCATACCGAGTCATATACCAGGAATGCTGATACAGTATGCTTGCTGTTCGTAGGCCTGCCTGATAGTTACAGCGCCGAGTGAAGCACTTTAAACATGTTCTTGAAGTTCATATCTGCTGCTACCACTAACGTCTCCAGCCATGCGTCAAGTTGGATCACTTAACATGGGGGGGATTTATCTCTCGTTAATACGCCATTGGTTTATGTCTAGAAACATTTTTTAGTAATTCAATAATTTAAGGTTTTTTTTGCTTAAATAACTGATTATAAATGGTAAATAGACTGCATTTATAAAGCACTATCCAAAGAGGATTTCAATTTGTACCTCATTCACACACCGACTGCACCTCGTCAGGATCAGTTAGGTGCCTTGCTCAGGGACACCTCGCCACTTAGCTAGAGGGAGCCGGGGATTGAAATGGTTACTGTTGCTGGTAGTGACTTGTGAAACACACACTTAAATGAATTGTCACACTTATGTGTGACAATTCCCACTTGTACCCACTCGTTCCAAATGTCAATCAACTGAGGAACCCATGCACATATTGAGTAACAGAGAAGCTTTGTGACACTGATATCCTCCAACCTTCTCCACAGTGGCTTGGAAAGCCGTCATGGAAGGGGTGCAGGAGGCCCGGGCCATCGCCAGGCTGAGACAGCTTACCTTCTCTGGGATGACGGGCGCTCGCATGCTGGGCCTGGTCCATGATGCTGTGGTGTTCCTGGTGGAACAGCTCCAAGGAGCCGGCCGCTGTCAGCGCCATAACTTCCGTTTCTTTAAGCAGTTCAACCAGGAGGACGACCTCCCTGTTAACCCCAGCGGCTGTGCCCGCTCTGAGCTCTACCTGAGGTCTGTGGTCCTCTCACGCCTGTACCCTCACACCTGTACACCTGTACCCTCACACCTGTACACCTGTACCTTCAACAGCCACTCTAAATTTTTGCATTGCTTGTTTGTTTTGCCAGATGAGCCTTATTGTCCACTTTCTGTTCAAGGTTCCAATTAAAAGCTTCTATATTTGAAGTGAGCTTCATAAAGGAAGCTGGTTTGGACTGTTCATGACATACAGTCGCTCTACCTACTCACCTATAATAGATTCATATTACAGGGCATAATGGAACTGTCATTGACAACTTGTAACTGAGTATTTCTTGTGTGTGTTTTGTGTTTGCAGGAAGTCCACCTTTGACATGTTTAACTTCCTGGCTTCTCAGCACCGACAGCTCCCTGACATTGAGCTCTACGATGATGAGGAGGACGACGTCCATCTCAAGTCCACGAGGTCCAGCTCCGTGCTTTCTTCAGTGTTTCCAGTGGCATTAGATGTCTTTTAGAATGTATTGCATAATGTAGCATCAACATCCAGGCACCTTTATGCTTCTGTTGATTGGATATTAGATATGTGTTATTGTATCATAGATATTAGATATTATCCCAGTTAATACTGAGCTAGTGTTGTCACGTGTCCACGCAGGAGAGCCACCAGCTTGGAGCTGCCCATGGCCATGCGCTTCAGACATCTGGAGAAAACATCCAAGGAGGCAGTAGGAGTGTACAGGTCAGCGTGGAATAATGCCACCAAGTCTGACTGTGTTTAGACTAGTTTTTAGCATCCATCTCTGCACAAAAATATACTAAATCTGTCCCAATGTGTTTGTAATCAAATGAAGAGTCTGGGTTAGGGTTAGGGCCGTATAATGAATGTGTCCTCAAAGCCCGTTCCCCTGCTCAGGTCTGCCATCCACGGCCGCGGGTTGTTCTGCAAGAGGAACATCGAGGCCGGAGAGATGGTTATTGAATATGCCGGCAATGTCATTCGCTCCGTGCTTACTGACAAACGCGAGAAGTACTACGACGGCAAGGTGGGTGGATGTTCAGCTGGTCCTTCTTCCATTTGTGTCCTGCTTGTCTTTGGTCTTCATGTTGTCACCGTCTCGCAGGGCATCGGCTGCTACATGTTCCGCATCGATGACTTTGACGTGGTGGACGCCACGATGCACGGCAACGCCGCCCGCTTCATCAATCACTCCTGTGAGCCCAACTGCTACTCACGTGTCATCAACGTCGAGGGTCAGAAGCACATTGTGATTTTCGCCCTTAGGAAGATTTATCGGGGAGAGGAACTGACGTACGACTACAAGTTCCCCATCGAAGACGCCAACAACAAGCTGGGGTGTAACTGTGGGGCGCGCCGATGTCGTCGCTTCCTCAACTGAGACCCGCTGGCCTGTTGAGCGTCTGACCTTGAAGGTTTCTCTAGCGGTAGGCTTGGGTTTACTGCAGGCTGTCTGCACTGCAGGGAAGGAGCCACTTGTGATTGGAGACTGGGAGCAGATTGGGGCCTGATGAGTGTCTTCTGCTATATGTTCACCATGAAACCACCACAACGTGTTGCAGAGGGTGTCCACAACAACCTGCCGATGAACCTTCATGGCTTTAAGAGTTCTCTATTTGTTCAACCTGGATATTTTCTTTAATGCACACGTCAAGCCTTATTTGAGTCAATCACAGACGATAACTCGTAGGTCGGCTGAGAGATTCCTTTGTTTGGTTGATGTCGTTCTTTGGGTTAACGTCCATCGAAAGCTCGTAATACTGTGGGCTCCATCCTCAGTGATCACTCTCCTGTCATGTGACTAGTTTTACTCATTGTGTAGTTATTTTATTTGTACATATCAGTGTGTGTGTTCATAACAAACTATGGTGCTAAGATTGGAAAGGCTATTTTAAGCGTCCTCGCGTTAACAAAGATAATTGTTCTGCCGTTCATTTGGATCATGCTCTCTAACATTTTAGTTCCTTGAGTTGCGTGGCTACTGTACTTCTGTAATCTCAGATTAGTCACTTATCTCAGAACGGTTTCATCTGGATATTGTCATTTTCTAAATCATGTTTTTGTCAATGCAGTGCATGTAGAAAACACTAATCAAGCAATCCCCTGTGGTTCAATCTGTATATTAGGCTTTCTTCTTGCAATAAGTCTGCTTGATGACGTTCCCTGGTATGGCCCATGTCTCGCCGTTTGGACCGTGTACAGATAGTCTAGGTTTAGCCTCAGGATTAGTTGTCTAGTTGGGTTTGTTTTAAACCTCACCTAGACAAAGAGCATTGTGAATCCACTGTTCAAATGCATCATTTTATTCGTTTCCATTCGGATTTTGGGCCAAACTGTTTTGTAGAAATAGATGCATCTTGGGAGATTTTTTTTTGTCCTTTTTTGTTTTAACAAATTATTTTTGCATTTCTTTATTTTTTTTTTACTTGAATTGTACTTCAGGGCAGATGTTGGTTTGATTTATGGACAAATGATTCTAAAGCAGGTCTTTTAAAATATAATTTATTTAATTTTTTCTTTCTTAATTGAGTTTTCTTGGACAGAATACTGACAGTAAGTTTGAGAGTAGTATCCCTCCCGAGCACACACACACACACTCGTCATTAACACCCCCAGACACAAGCCCTTTAGAGTACCCTCCCCTTCTGCTCGTCCAATCACTGGGATGGAGTCCAGGTTTTCATGTGTCAATCATCCATTCACAAAACAAGAAAGTCACTCCAACTGCTTTCAAGGATTC
>OMKP01058004.1:0-10220 GCA_900302375.1 Bathygadus melanobranchus | reverse complement strand
TGAGAGGAGCAGAGGAGTCGAGGAGGAGTGCCATGAGAATGAAACACTAAGTGACCCCCCTGGCTGATGGCAGTCAGGTTAGCATTTTCACTCTCTCTCTCTCTCTCTCTCTCTCTCTCTATTCCTCCTCCTCCTCCTGTTCTCTCCTTTCTCCTCCTCCTCCACCTCCTCCCTGGGTTAATTCACAGGATGAAAAGCTGCACAGTGCAGTGTGTCATATATCAAAGACAGGGCATCAGTAATCTTTGCTCAAGGGCACAGATAACAGACAGATAGACATGTGAATGAGATGGGGGGGCCAAAAGCAACTCATCCTTTTCTGCTACCAGCGTGGAGGAGATAAAACAAGATTTATGAGTCATCTCGGACCACACACTGACTGTGCCGCCCATTTTTCACATGCTTCAAGAATTGGAGGGGAAAGCAATCTGCTTGTCACTGTGTCCATCAGGTGCTCGGGGAGGAAATTGGGTTCTTCAGGCTTTTTCATTTTCCTTTTTTCTTTTTGCTCTGCAGTCAGCTCTTTTCTTTATAGCAGTTTTGTTTTTTAATGCTATCCATAAATATGTGTTGGGCTTATAAGTATCTTTATCACCGAAGAACCTTTTTCCATTTGAGATGTGGCTCGCCATGCAGTGCTGCCTGGTTTGTGAGGGATGTTGATGTCCTCCTACTCATTTTGATTGACAGGATTTGGCCTTTTGCACTATTTCTGGAATGGATGTTGCTTCAAAACAGCCGTAGTAACTGTATACATGCTAATACATGTAGGTACATTTTAACAATTCAAAAATGAAGCTTTTCGTGAACCATAGATAAAATATCAAACTGCAAACTCAGCAGCATGTTGCATCATGCAGCATGACAATTACCACAACAATGTAGGACTATGGACCTACATCTGTAGCATAGGCCTGCATGCCACCCTGACATGAGGTATTAGATTGGTATTGATAACGTAGGGAGATGTATTACGGACTGCTAGGGATCACATTCCACTGCAGCCAAAAACATTCAAAGGCTCCTCTGGTGTTCTGCATGGCTGCACTATTCCAAGGGACAAAGGGGATCAGCTAAAAGCAACAAGCTTGTTGACTTTGATATCCTAGCTGATACCGACACGTCCACACACGACCTCCCCCTGACACTACTGTATCCTGCCTGTAGACTTGGGATTACACCCGCTGTGGACAGGGGCTGGTGGGTGGGGTGTACGCTGTGTGGATACACAAAGATATGAGAAGCAGTTCAGGGTTAAGGGGGCAGATACTGTCCTGCTTCTTGTTGTAGGGTGTTGCAGGTGTTGAGTGAGTGGTAATGTTTGACAGGCTAAGGGGACGGCCAGCTACATGTAAGGCACCCTGTTGACTGCCAAGTGGTGACCCTGTCCACCAATAGATACGTTTGTGAATGTTCCCCAAACCAATGTTGTCCATTGTGACCGGTGTGCAGAGGTCTTGTTGGTGCTGCTATAGGACTACATGCCAACTGTGGCGTGTAGGTTTTAATCATGTTAGTGGAAATCTGTCTGAAGTCTGCCACAATTTGTTTGTGGTGGGATAAGCTTACTGTAGTTAGCTTATCCCACGGTTGTAATCTATAAACAGTAAAAACAATATTGTGCCATTTGTTCTGCTTAAACAATATGTCAGCCCACTGCGTTGGATCATAACAATTGCTTCAGTTCAAACCTCACCAAAGCAAGCGAGGGAATTGCCCCGCTAAACGCTACACTATTATCATCCGTACCAATGTTCTCTCATGTTTCCTTGTCGGATCCGAGCACGAGGGAACGTAGAAGTTCAAACCCTGGGGTTTGCCCTATCCAGAGGCCGTAACCCTTAAGATTGTATCCGCAGAGTGGTTGAAAAGGTTCAGAGCTGGGAAAGTAATTGCAAAGCTAAGCTTAGTAATTTTGTGGTATTAAATTGCCTGTCAGGGCAAAATGAAGTAGGGCCCCTTGCGCTGCCAAAAGCCATACACTCAGAACGGGTCCAGCTTTACCCTGGTAACTTAGTCTTTCCTTCCACTGCATCATCCTCCTCCGATCGTTCAGCACAGTTCAGCGTTGTTTTAGGAGATTTAGGTCTCATTACGCTAACCTAGGCTCTTTTTGTGATTTATGCTATTATTACAGTACCCTCACTCTCAGTACAAATGATGCATGGTACACATTTGCACAGTGAGACAAATGTTTCTCCAAGGGAGAAAAGAGACATTGTAGCACGTAAAGGGACCCTCATTAAGCTCTCATTATTGGATAAGTGGCTCTCATTTTCTCTGCTAGATTCCAGGGCCGGCTTACTGATTTTTATACCTCTCTGAAGATTCCTGCTGCTACTTGGCCACTGTGTTAATTAGGTCTTTGCTGAGCGACCAGTAGTTACCTCTTATTTCTAATGTCCACACCTGTGTCATTGCCCTTCAGTTCTTGCTGAGTCTGCTGACCCCAACCCCTAATCTGTCATCTGTGTGTGTGTGTGTGTGTGTATATACAGTATATACTGTAGATATACTGTAGATATACTGTATATATATAAGCTAATATGTTTCTGTTGCCGTAGGTGGAATGTCTCATTGATTTGTTAAATGCCATATGGAAAGACCTTCTCCATCGCCACAGTCATCAATGGCTTTCCAGTTAATGATGTTTTTAACTATCATCTATAGGCCAATAAGATGCCGCTGGTGTGTGTGTGTCAGCGAGAGGCCACAGTGACACGGCTGTATTGTACTAGGAGGGCTTATTGAGTGGGTTATCTTCACAGTGGTGATTTACAGGCCAGCTACACACACACAGCATTATGAGTCCGTCAATAATATCAGCACATTAAAATTATAATAGGAAAACATTGTCATTTATACGTACTGCTATAATACTGCACTATAAAATGTCACATGATTTACATATTTATTTTTTCTTATTTTTTTACAATTGATCATTAGCAATACATGGAATTAATAATCATTAGATGCTGTTAACAATGAGTGCAGCTGGACTAAAAACTGATCTGTCCATAATTATTGTGTTGTCTTGAGAATTATTCAAGTAGTTTAAGTTAATGAATTGAGTACAACTTAATTGGTTATAAATAAGAGTTGTAGTTATTTATTGAGAATTAGATGCAGTGCGTTTGCATGTTTTTATGATTACACTACACACATGGCTAGCGTGTAGACCTACATACGTACGTAACTCTAGCCCAGACCTGTGTAGCACACACATTCCTGTAGAACTTCAGATGGCTGAGATGTCTGCTTCATCATTATTTCTGTCACGTAAAAATTGCGATGATCTGAAAAATTGTGGTGATCTGAAACGAGAGACGGGAGTAATTAATTCTGACCCGAGTGCAGTAGCTGTTGACAACAACACAGCCGTTTGCCAGTATCAGGTTTGGTTTCGTATTCAGTTTTAGAGACAAGTGAGTCACACGGGTTCTGTTTGGAAAAAGGATCTCGCTGGATGACATGTCAACTCATTGCTCTGTACGCAATCCTTTCTAATATTAATATTCCTGACTGTTCACGCAGACGCATGCAAATATTTTTTTTTAAAACGCTGTACATTGCGATGTCATCTTGAGTTCAACTCCTTAAACACGCCATAGCATACTGCTGCTCTTGTAGGAACTAAATACTAAATGAACCAAAAAACCTAAAACCCCTCAGCAGTCAGTTCCCTGACTGACACCTGAACCAGCCAGAGGCATGCTGGAGCTACGTCTGAGCCAAGCCTTGACACCTGCTAAAGGCATCGGGATCAAAGTGGATGGGTGGCAAAATCTCATGGTGGCAGACCCAGGTGGTGGAGGTTGGGAGGGTGGTGGAGGGCCCCACTAGGTAGCAGAGAACTGGGTAACATGACCCCCCCATCGGGCCCCTTGGCTGTTCCCACAGTGGGCCCTTGAGCGCCCAATCTGCGGCTCCGCTAGCTAGCTAACGGCTCACTTGACGGTGCTTACAGGAGCCCCATTGTAGTGAAGGGACAGAATTGAGGACGCAGGGGTGGAGAGGGGTGGTGTGGGGAAGTGGTGTAATCCTGCCTCTGTCCTGGATCAGTCAGTTTGGATTTCACACGGGGCCTCCCTATGATCCAGTCCCTTGGTACGGCCAAGGGCCCCGCGAACATGATGTTTCCTAGGAGATAGGAATCACCTCTTCTCCTTCTCACTGTGGTTGTCCCCTTAAGAGGCTGAAATAAGGCAGTATCACTGAGAACACTGAACATAGCATATCATATAGTTATGTGGACTCAACTCTTACAGGGATTATTCATTTTTTATTTGTATTTTAGTCATTTAATATACCAAATATTATTTAGTATGCTGCGTTTTATTTTAAGAAAACAATAATAGCATCATGCATGTCACCATGAGGTGAAGCCTGCCCCCGTCAGCACAACAGATTGAACGCTGTGTGACACCATCTTGTCTCCTATCACCTGTTTCTGTCACATTATTGTTGTTTTTTAAACGGTCGCTACACTATTTAGTGTTCAATCAGATGCCTTCATCCAAAGTGACCTACAGTTCATTATTTCAGATGAAAGAGTACTTATACAGGGTCTGGCATAAGGATGCAGACATGGGGGATCGAACCCAGACTCATTCATCTGTGTACGTTTTCCTTTGTGTGGTGGCTTGAAACAGACAATAACGTTGCTTCCAATTCAATTTGAGGCATGTTTCGTTCAATTGTGTCGGACAAAACTGTATCCCACAAGAATGACGTTGGAATAAATTTGGTGTAACGAGAAGAATTCACGACTCGCTGTAGAGAGTGAGTGAACACGCACACGCACACACACACACACACACACACACCCTAACTACTGTGATTTCCATCACAGTAGTCACATCGAACGGCGAATCGTAACACAATCTCTACGCTGAAGTCAGCGGCTAAAACAAATGTCATTACCCCTGCTAGGGCGCAGCAGCTGAACACGAGAGAAGACGTTTGGAGTTATTTTAGAAAACACAGAGGTTTCGTGGATTGTTGGTTCACTCTCCACCTATACAATGGAGAGGAGATAATCGCTGTGTGGCACAGCGCCTAGCACTGGCCGGCTAGTTAGCGTTCAGAACGCCGCAAGACGCATGGGCCTATGTGTGGGGCGCTCGGATCACAAAAACTTGGAAAACACAAAGTGGGCGGCTGGTTTTTTCTCCTTCTCTTCTCACTTATTTTCTTGTTGACCTTCCGCTTGGGTTAGCGAGTCACATGAGGCCATATGATTTTTCGGTATGTTATGGGCATCATGTAACACAGACTGAAGGAGCAGGTTTTTATAGATTTGACCAAATGCCATCCCACTGGAAATGATTTGTAGTAAAGTGGTTTAATGAATTCAGAAGAACACTAAATAGTGCTTTGAGATCATAGCCAGCCTTTCATTGTATTTTTTTTTGTTTTATTTAAATCGCCACTGGCTCCAACCCTGCATGTATTTATTTTTAAGAGTCCGTTTCTATAAACAAGTGCAATGTGGGCTCTCATTTATTCCAAAGTTTCAGTATTTTCTTGCTTGTATTTTTTGTATTTTGCTTCTAAGTTCTCAACACCCTTCTTCTAACAAAGAATACATGTATATTCTGGTGGTCATGTGTTAAAAATGGGTCTGCTATATGCTTTTAGGCTTTTGAAAAGGTGTTTACCATGAGCCCTCTAGAGGAGGGAGAAAGGAAAGGAAAAAAATAAAAATTCCAAAAAACCCCAGGGGGTCCCTGAGTGGAGGATGAAGCTTGGGGCTGGTGAACAGACCTCACTTTGATCACACACACACACACAAATGGCATTGGGGTATTGTAAAACCCCCTGCCCCCCCCCCCCCTCTCTCCTTGCCCCGTCTGTGTAGGAGAGCGATAGATAGATGTTTGGTGATGCCTGGGATCCCTCTCAGCAAACAGCGTTGAGGTTGAAAAGACGATTGGTCCTCCTTTGTTTCTGAAGCCCTCTAGTCTGCTGCGAGTTTGCATGACCCCTAAACTCCCCTTTCTCCACAAGCTGTTGGCCTTCATTCAACAGCTTCTGTTGGGGGACATAGGGATGCATTGTTGCCTTGATGGCAACTGTGTCATGCTCAGCCCTAGTTCAGCCTCCATTTTTTTTCGAGTTTTTTTTCCATTTTCTAGTCTATATGCTCTAATAGTGAGAGCATACAGAATCATGATTGAACAAAACATACATTGACTATGTACACAATAGTCACTCAGTAGCTGCGTTGTGATGTTTGGCTGAGCCTGGTCAGCCTTTTTAAGATGGCGTTTGTATTGTCGTGATTATGATTTCATATGATTGAAATTATGTCTTTCTATTTTGTTGTTTGCAAAACCGCTGGTACAAATTTGGAATTTAATCTAACTTTTTCCTCTGTATCTTCCTCTTGATCTTCATTTGAATGTGAAACGTGACCCAGCCGCCCCTTGAAATCCTAAAACAGGCTTTTTATTTTCGGGCCTGTAGCGTCTGTAATCGCATCCTTTCAATTGCGTTTGCTTCCTGTCCAAACTGTCAATAGTTTGCCACGGGGAGGCGGGACGAGAGATGTCACATTGTTTACTTGCACACATCAACTCATTTTTCACTCTCAGTTAAAACTAAATGAGTTTGTGGCGTCGTACAATATTCCACTTCAGTAGCTTGGCAGCGTTTGGTCCGTCAGCGCGGAGTCCTGTTTGTACGAAGACGAGACAACGGATTTATTAGGGAGACGGATGAACTTCTCTTCTCAGAGCCCATCATTCTGTGGAGTGTTGGCGACGCAGACAGCTGATGTGCGCTATGACAGCCATCACATCACACTCACCTCAGCGACAAACAGAAACAGCAAAAGGCAGCTTCATCTGAGACGTACGGCACAAACACAGGGGTTTTTGTATTTTTCATACAGTGAAGCGGAGCTATCAGGGCGGCCCTGTACTGGATCATAAAACGCATGGCATTTTGACTTGTGCCTTTTGTGATTCATCTTGCCTTGAATAATATTTTGGTCCAAGACCACAAACGGAATTTATACTTGTGGGAGAAGAAGAGAAAGTTGAAATACAAATCCCTAATGCCCTATCAATGTCCTTCCTGTTGGGAACAGAATAACTGGCTTTACTTACCAAAAGGAGTATATATCTTCAGATAAATGCTCCCCGAAACTGGAAACCCGTGACAAGCTTAACCACTTGTAAGCTGGGCCTCCCCCATATGTTTGTGTTCTAAGAGGAAGGCTAATGAATGGAAAGTGGATTTCATCATCTCAGGATCAAGCTAACCATTCGAATACTTAACTTGACTGGTGCTTTTTCATCCCAAATTGCACAATCAAGGAATATTTATTTCCAGAGTACCGTCCCTTTAGTCTTTGCTGAGTAATTATACTGAAGGATGCGGCCGTTGGGATTATGAAGGCACTGCGCAGTGTTCAGTGTGTTGAACGACCTGACATGCAAATAACTGTACACTTTAAATGAGTAAACAGGGTTAGGGTTTAGGGATAGGCAGTTACGACAATACACACACACACACACACACACACAGGGAAAGGCCCTTATAAGTCCCTTACACAACATGCTAACGCCTTCAGCCCTTTAAACTGTCTGTCTTGTTATATTACAGTCCGGACTGTGATATAACATGCTGAGTGTGTGTCCACCGTGGAATGTTATCCATTACTATTGAATGAACAGTTCCATGACAGTCTTCAAACGTTTCTGGTTTACTTCCAGATTGTACTGTTTTTGTCATGGTAGTTTTGTTTTACTGTGTTTTGCAGATGCAGTTCTGCAGTTTCCATCAACAAGATGACTGTTGTCTTATCACTCTGTGCCCCCCCCCCATTGGTCTCCATCTTGTCTTCTTCACTTGTCTGTGTCTCTTAGTCCACCCTGTGTTCCCCGGCTACTGATCAGACTTGACGTGGAATTGATTCCAAAATGGCTGTGCAGGGGTATACTCCCGCGGGCCCAGATTGGATCACAGACAACACAGACTTTTTCTAATGGGCTGACAAATTAGCTTGCGGACGCAGGCTGCTTCTGCGATGATTCCTCCTACATGGACATCAGTACAAACATTTGGGGTTTGGAGTAAGAGAGCACTCTTAACACAGGAAGTACCAGTGTGTTAAACAACCCTCATTTATTCCAATATACACAAGTTAATGGGAAAGAAATACCATCATAAAATGTGAGTCTCATAATCGATAATCTACACAAACAGAAGCCGTTTGGAGGATAAATGGATTACTGTTCCCTTTGCAAGGTGGGGACAAGCCTAATAGTCCTAATATAATATATGATATAATATATAATAGTCTCTACCTAGAATAGAATATGAACACTGTGTGTATGTTGTTCACTTGCAGCACTAGCCTTTCATCTGCGTCTAATTCAACTTAAGGATTTTCTGAAGTGTGTTATAAATCTATATTTACCCAATAGCTTTCTTCAGCTGACTGTATCAGACATTGTTGCTGGTCCCCTACTTGTAATGGCCGGCCACATAATCGATAAATAATTGAAATAAGATGTAATTCCCTTCTTGATGAATGCAAAATTCAGATTTCATAGGATCTTTTTTTAAGACTTTTGTACAATTTTCAGTTCTGAAATGATTTCCGAAAAACAACCATCTTCTAGATTCTCCCTCCCTTTTCTGCCTCAAGGCCATTAAAATTCTTCAGAAGTTTTTTTACATATCACTGCATCAAATGCACATAAATTATGAATGTTTCATACAGCAGTCTAGTACTTATAGCCCTCGGGTTCCCTTGAAAGTGATTTGGTGTCTGTGAACTTTGTTGTTACTGAGGCCAGAGAAAATTGGAGTAATCCGCTGGCTATGTGATTGATCATTCACAGTTCATAATGCAGAACAGGGTTAGCCTAATAAACATTTGCACCTTCATGTATTACTTTGAGATGGGGGCGTTTGTTTCAGCATTAATGAATTGACTCCCGCGAAGGCCAGTTTAATATGCATGCAAGGGACTGACTTACTCACGAGGTCTTCTAGCGTGATCAGATACCCAGCAGAGAAGACATGTGTTTCCTTTAGACATCACAGGCCCGCTGGGGTTCACTCAACATGAAGTGGGCTTGGAGGAGACGGCTAACTGCATATGTAGTATGGCAAGAGCTCTCCTAATGTATTTTGGGAATCTCACTGACCAGTTTTGGCTGTCCTGTTGTGTTCTCACCAAAGTGTGAAAATAAGCACAGGCCAGACCATAGGAAACATAGCAGAAGTTGTTGTCATGACAAAATGTCCATGGAGAGATTGAGGCTGTTGTCAATGTCTATAGGGTCCACTTCCGACTCTGTACAACATGTGTGATGCACTTGCACAGAAAACATGGCTGGTGTTCCACCAGCTACATTCACGATAATGGTGTATTAACAGCAACAACGATACTGAATAGCATAATAATTGTTACAATGTCAGGGTTCGGAACCCAACCCCAGAATGGCCTGGAGGCAGGACAGGAACGGCACTGGAGACCTCAGACGGACGGTCTGGGGCTGGACAAAGGTGAAGCAGGAAACCTCAGGCAGACGACCTGGAGGCAGGGCAGAAGCTGAGCAGGAAACCTCAGGCGGACAGTCTGGAGGCAAGGCAGAAGCGGAGCAGGAATCCTCAGGCGGATGGTCTGGAGGCATGGCAGAAGCGGAGCAGGACACCTCAGGCGGACGGCCTGGGGACAGAACAGAGGGATCGAGCAGCTCCAGATGACGCAGAAGGAGACCCTCGGGAGGACGATCAGACCGACGGAGCCACTCAGGAGGACGAACAGGCAGACTGAGCCACTTAGGAGGACTGGCAGGAGGCCGGTGACTTAGACGAAACTACTTCGGGGACCGGCGTCGAAGATGGGACGGCTCTGGAGACCGGCGGGGTAGACAGGAACGCTCTGAAGGCCGGCGACGTAGACAAGACCGTTCTGGAGGCAGCCGGCGAAGACGACGGGACCGCTCTGGAACCTCAGAAGGCGGAGTCACCGGGCACACTGGACACTGGGCCACCACCGTAGACTCCGTGAACAGAGCCACTGAAGATACGGAAGTTTTGGGAGGCGGAGCCACTGGGGATGCTGCAGACTTGGGAGGCGGAGCCAGTGAGGACGCTGCAGACTCGGGAAACGGAGCCAGTGGGGATGCTGCAGACTTAGGGAGCAGAGTCAGTGGGGATGCTGCAGACTCAGGAGGCGGAGCCAGTGAGGATGCCGC